>JAWNZC010000025.1:2602500-2840000 GCA_035771165.1 Paragorgia papillata | reverse complement strand
TCTGTCAAGTCAACATAGCTAGGACTAAGACTGGCTTGAGGTTTATAACTTGATAACACTTGATAAGCCTTTATAAGATCAAGTTTACCATGACCTAAAAACACAGAAAATGCCAGTGTCATTATCTTACAGTCAAACCGGATGTTCTTTACCGCGCGACCTGGCGATATTGACAGCAACATTGCAATGCTGACTTGCTAACGATACACGGCGACTCCTTGGCAAGTTGCTAAAAATTCGCATTTTAATTATCGAATTTCACATAACACGCAGTTTACTTAGAGTTAGTTATTCTGACTTTCAATAGAGCGTTTTCATCTGACGTCACGGCGGCCATATTGGTGTACCAAAACAATGAAATGGCGGCCATATTGGTGTACGATATGGGAATTAGCTCTTTCTTATTCAAATATTTCGTATTGTTTCACCACCCCAATGGGGCCACCGATCACGCGAGTGAAAACGCTCTATAGAACTTCATATTATGTGAAGTTCGATATTTAAAATGCGAATTTTTAGCATACTAAGTGCAATGTTGCTATCAATATTGCAAGGTCCCGTGGGGAAGAACATCCGGTTTGACTGTAAAACACTTTAGCCTCGCTTTCCACAACCTCGTACCCAAGAGCGAAGATAAGAGCCTGGGTACGAGGTTAGGCTTTTCACTGATCGCTTTACAACTCTCGCTACTGTAACTACCGTAAGAAAAAAACGCTTATATTTCCCAACGTTGTCAAAAAAATACTTGCAAAGCGAAGCTGGATTATATATTTAACAAATAGATTCCATTTTGCCGTTGTCTGTTCAGTTATAGATGCACAGCTGACGTCACAACGTGGTAAGAACAAAAAAGTGGCCCACGAGATGCAGTCGAGTGGGTCACTGATGTTCTTACCACGTTGTGACGTCCTCTGTGCATCTATAACTGAACAGACAACAAAAAAATGGAATCTATTTGTTTTATACAATAAAAATTTAAAAGGTCTTTGTCGAAACTCGTGCCGGATTTTGGGGCATGAAGAAGAAAAAAGCAAGTCAGCTGACGTGATCTGACGTGACCATGTGTCTGTCCTCTAATAGATCATGGCCAACAACCAATGAAAACACGCATAGCAACCAGGGTATTGTATATAAACTGATGTAGTTTACCTTGTTCAAATACGTTTGCATCAGACAGACGTCTAGCCGACGCCAGCAGGGCTTGTTTCATACTGGCAGGGTTAACGATATCACCACGGTGCTTGACAGAGCTAAAGAGAAAAAATATCGTTTAGCATCGCAGTTGTTTGTTTCGATAGATCACAAAGAATAGATCAGAGCTATTCAGCGTCCTGCGTAAATTTCGATAGATCACAAAGAAAGATAATATTAGGCCAGCGAGAACGTAGTCTCGCAACCAACTAAGCAACCAACCAACCAATCAACCAAGCAACCAATTAACCAACTAAGCAACCAACCAATTAACCAACTAAGCAACCAACCAACTAACTAATCAATTAACCAACTAAGCAACCAACCAACTAACTAATCAATTAACCAACTAAGCAACCAACCAACTAATTAACCAATTAAGCAACCAACTAACCAATCAACCAATTAACCAACTAAGCAACCAACTAACTAACTAACTAACTAACCAATTAACCAACTAACCAATTAAGCAACCAACTAACCAATCAACCAACTAAGCAACCAACTAACCAATTAATCAACCAATTAACCAACTAAGCAACCAACTAACCAATCAACCAATTAACCAACTAAGCAATCAACCAATTAACCAACTAAACAACCAACCAATTAACCAACTAAACAACCAACCAATTAACCAACTAAGCAATCAACCAATTAACCAACCAACCAACCAACAAACCAAACAACTAAGCAACCAACCAACCAACCAACCAACCAACCAGCCAATCAACCAATTAACCAACCAATCAATCAATCAATCAATCAATCAATCAATCAGCCAATCAACCTATTAACCAACCAACCAATCAACCAAACAGTGAAATAAAAGTAGTGTCCTGCGTAGGCAGTGTTGAAATACAAATCGAAATATAGTAAGGTTTGAGTTAGTTTCTAATGTTTCGAGCGAAGGCCCTACCAACCAACGACCATCCACCATTACCGGGAAACACGTACCTTAACAACAACGAAACAGCTCCTGCGACAACCGGAGATGCAACGCTAGTTCCAGATAAAGACCGACAACCACCTCTACATAAAAATAAATATAAATAGAAGATATGACACAGTGGCGCAAAGATACGGAATTTATATTCAGGTGTTTTAATATGCTTTTTAGTACTGTAGGGAGTGTAGGGCCTGGAATAAACATTTACAATTTACAGAGTCAAACACTGGTTCTTGTGTCCAACCTTAAACTGGATCCGCGTACTCCAGAGCCGTAAGTAACAATATCTGGTTTCACTCGACCGTATCCATGAGGTAGCTCCTAAACAAACAAAAAATGTCAATCTTGTACAACAACGAGGATATATGTGATGCCATGTTGGTAATTTCCTTCACAAAAAAAATGTATATATACCGGTATATATATAATTATATATATATATATATATATATATAAAAGAAAGAATTCAAGTTTCAAACTCGTCCCCAGGGCCATTTGTTCCCGCCATTTTGTTTTTAGCCGCCATCTTGGCCCAGCTCCCACAAATGGCGCTAGGGACGAGGTTGTTCAAGTTTGGTAATTAATTGACATTTTCACCAATAGTGGCGCCATCTTGAATTCGCAATACATTGTGGTCAATCCAGGGTAACAAGCTTAATTAAAAAGGTGATTGTTTAGTGTGGAGACGCAATAAGGTTTTGCAGTGATGGATTTACAGGGGGGTGCGCGCACCCCCTGGCCCTTGGCGAAGGGGTGCAAGGGGGGTGCCAATTACTCAATTAGTGCCTTGCTGCAGTGGGATGCGACGTGGATTTCATTGAAAATGTCAATCACATTTCTAATGTCTAGCTTCCTTGTGATATCCCTAATAAAATTCATAATAAAACGTCCACTTTATCCCTAAATTTATTTGACACCTTCCAAGGTTTGATAAAATGCGCTATTGAAAACACGATTTAAAATTTTTAAATCTTTCTTCAAAGTACCGTCAGAATGCAGGAAATACCGTTTCAGAGGTCCAAATTTCAAAATGTCTAAATATGATCGTTGTCATGTATACTGGTAAAAGCAAGGATATAAGGATAAGGATAGATCCATGACAAAATATACCCTTATACGTCCAAGCATTATTACTTTTACTAATATTACAACGTTCATATTTAGACATTGTTGCCACGAAAATGCATTGCGAATTCAAGATGGCGCCGCTATTCGTGAAATGGTCCGTCGACGCACCCATGTTGTCATTCCTCTTGAAGAGAATCTCGCAATTTGATCTTCAAAGTTTATGCCACCAACGCCAATGACATCCATTTGATCAGCAGGGTTATTCAGCGTCCTGCGTAAGTTAATAGAAGAAATACACATCGTAAGCACACCATGCATACAACATGCATGGGAACTCACAATACATAACGCAAAATATTATATCACAGAAGTAGTCTCTAATTAACAAATAGATTCCATTTTGCCGTTGTCTGTTCAGTTATAGATGCACAGATGACGTCACAACGTGGTAAGAACAAAAAAGTGGCCCACGAGACGCAGTCGAGTGGGTCACTGATGTTCTTACCACGTTGTGACGTCTTCTGTGCATCTATAACTGAACAGACAACAAAAAAATGGAATCTATTTGTTTTATACAATAAAAATTTAAAAGGTTTTTGTCGAAACTCTTGCCGGATTTTGGGGCATGAAAAAGGAAAAAAGCAAGTCAGCTGACGTGATCTGACGTGACCACGCGTCTGTCCTCTAATAGATCATGGCCAACAACCAATGAAAACACGCATAGCAACTAGGGTATTGTATAATTTGTACTATATACTACTCAAACTAACAGAGGCTGGTTGGTTACGGTATTATTACCCATAAAGTGGCCCATCATTGCCAATTGCTGATACCATAATGACGCCATTAGCTGTAAGCTCCCAAACCTAAAATGTAAAATAAAATACATAAAGGAAACACGTAAATACGTAAACAGGTAAACAAGTAAACAAGTAAACAAAATTGTACCTTGTCAACGAATGGTTGATCCATAAAGTCAGGTCCACCAATGCTAAGATTAAGAACGTTCACTTTGTTCAGAATTGCGTAGTTGAAGGCGTCCAGAAACCAAGAAGTGTACGACACCTAAAAACAATAATAATAATAATAATAATAATAATTGTACATTTATATAGCGCTATTTCTAAGAGGTATCCAATAGCGCTTTACATAAATAGAAGACCTAAGTAAATTATATAAATATTAGAATCTATTACAATAAGTAAAGTTAAAGATTATTAACTAAGGGTCAACAAAAGCTCGATTAAAGAGAAATGTCTTAACTGTTGTCTTAAAAATGCCTAATGATGTAATACATCTAATGTCTTCTGGGAGGTTGTTCCAAAGCGTTGGTGCAATAACTGAAAAAGCTCGCAGACCATATGATTTCATATTATATTTAGGTACGACTAGGAGTTGTTTATTTGAAGAACGTAATGGTCTAGTTGTTTCATATGGAATTAAAAGTTCCTGTAAGTACTTCGGAGCTATATTATTAATAGCCTTGAAAGTTAACAGTAAAATTTTAAAGTCAATCCTTTCAGCAACAGGTAACCAATGAAGTTCTTTCAGCACTGGAGTGATGTGATCATATTTTCGTGTGTATGTCAATAGACGTGCGGCAGAATTTTGTACATATTGTAGTTTTTCAATCATCACCATAATGACATGCATGCATCATGCACAAAATCATCTGTCATCCTGTAGAATAAAAGTGAAGTAGTGCTAGTACTTAGGAAGGAAAAAAGCACAATAATTCATGACTTACTTGATTATTTGTGAAGACTCTATAAATATGAAGTTCCGCGTCTGGTGCGAAACCTAAACACTCTTTGGAACTCGCAATAACGCCCGCTACAAACGTACCATGACCCAGGCCTATAATAAATAAAAACTGTTATTTAGTCTTAGCTCGAGTGATCGCCCGATCCAGGCGTCGTGTTTCTAATTACAATACATACACACGTAAAATGGCACAAAAAGTCACAAGTGAGTCACGTAATATATCATACACGAGGAGGAGTGTTTCATCAGGATATCCAAACACCGAGACATTTGTCGAGGTGTTTGGATATCCTGATGAAACACTCCTCCGAGTGTATGATATAGCATCTCCAACAAATCAGTATTTTAAGAGAAAATCAAGATGAAAGTTTGCTTAATTTATTTAATTTCTTCCTCCGATATCTAAACCACCGACACGGTACTGATTTCCTTTGTGTTTTCTTCATGAATTATTAACGAGTTTGAGATAAATAAATCATAAATGCTTACCATCATCCATGGACTTTTCATTTGTCCAGTTAGTTCGGTCCTTGATATTTTTAAAGTGAGGATGATACTTGTGAAGACCAGTGTCAAAGATGGCCACCTTTACATTTTGACCTTGGAAGAAAAAGAAAATCAGATTTCGAATGATTATTGTGGGACAATGAACTCGGGTGGGAATAATATTAAGGTGTTACTCCAAGTGACGAACCATACCGGACAAGTAGAGAAAACTCTACTTGGCCCAGCTAGTCCGATGCTCTACCAACTGAGCTAATAATAATAATAATAATAATAATCTGTTTAATTAAATCGCATTACAGTATAACACTGAATTACACGATAATACTTAAATCCTATATCCTAAATTAGAATAGTAACTTAAATCCTATATCCTAAATTCTATATACATTAATAATATTTAACAGTAATAAAGTTCTTAAATCTTTCTGTATTTGATATCATTATATTATGTGGTTGAGACCTAAGATGATAGTTATGATCGTGGTAATTAGGTCGAGTTCTTACAATATCTCTAAGTGGATTGCAGTGGTCAGAACTGTAGCCACGCCTCAATTTGCTAACAAATTTTTCACAGGAATTATGTCTACGAGAACTTAGCGTTCCCAATCCAGTATGAGCTAGTGCGTCTTCATACGTCATGCCAGGGTAAATTATCCGCAGCTACAACCCGAATGTCGCGGGTTCGAACCCCAGCTGGGCCATACAGCTGAGTAACACCTTAATAATATTCTCCAATAATAATCGTCATGTATGAAGACTGTTGTCTAGATATTGAAGAAAGTGTTATTTTCTGCTGGCTGAGGAACGAAAGAAGCAGAAAATGTTTTCTCTCACACTGCTGGGGGCATGATGGGTAATCAGGTGTATAGGAGGGTGATTTTGTTCCGTTTTCAAATTGTACCGGCATCGTGTAAACGGGGTCTTAGGGCCCTTTTTATTCAACTTTATTTCTGTGTAATGAAAAATGCATTTTATAAAACAATGTTTGTTGAAAATCACACACATTGTTGTGGGACAATCGTCACGTCATGCATGAAAGGGTCAAGAACACGTTATAAAAGCAATTATAAATAAGATGTTTCACCTGTGTACCCCATACTCCACAAGATATCGGCTTGCAAGGCTTGTGTAATCTGTAAAAAAACAATTGGTGGAATGATTTGTTAATAATTTACTTTAATCAAGCCTAAATCTTAATACAAATAGAAATATAGTAAGGTTTGGATATACTGCCGAAACAGGGAACGTAGGAGTCTAACGTTTCGAGCGAAGTCCCTTGGTCAGAGAGAAATCTCACGAAGGGCCTTCGCTCAAAACGTTAGGCCTACACACGTAAAAATCTCACAGCTTGTCAACAGGATGTATTCGCAACAGGCTTGTAGCAAGGCTGGGAACAAGTTGTAACAATGCTGTTCATTCAAGAAGCTGCTACAACCTTGTTAGCATCAATCTGTTAACAACTTGTTGAGTGCAGAGCGATGACAGGTAATGTTGGAACAACTTGTCATCAGTCTGTTGGAGTCATCAGCCTTGTTACAAGTTGTCAACAACCTGCTACATACATGTTAACAGACTGGGACAGCCAGTGCGAACACATGACGGTGACAGCCTGTTGAACAGCCTTGTAACAACTTGCTTGCAGGTCTGTAACAGCTTGCGCGTTTTTACGTGTGTAGGTCAAACGTCGCTCTTCTCATGCGCTGAACCTAATGCAAATCAGCATAAACAAAGGCTTTAGCTTATTATCATTAGGTTCGGCGCATGAGAAGAGCGACGTTTGACCTAGGCCTAAGACTCCTACGTTCTCTGTTTCGGCAGTATATCCAATGATATATTTTTTATTTTATTTTATTTAACTTTACCTTGCCTAAATAAATACAAGGATAGGATTACATAGGAACACCGCAACAGCTGAGGCCGATTACTGTGGGTCCTGATTGTCTACTATTTACATTAAATAATATGCGATATAAATATATATGATATAAACATAACAAGTGAAAACATTTAAGATGAAGCTAGCTGAAGGAGGTCTAAAAACAACAAGTAGAGGAATTGTAGTTTTGTCAAATGAAATATATTGATTATTTTGAAAAAGAATCTCTGCAACTGAAAGACATTAACCTACCTGACGTGGTACTGCTCTCAATAACTTCCGACCTTTCGAGGAATCTTCAGAAAACGACAGCGATTGCCCCTACAATTAAAACATACATTTACTTTTTGAACTAAAAAAATTTTTAAAAAAAATTGACCATCGCATGTGTGGAGAGTTTTGGTGATATAACAAGCAACCAGTGAACGGGTTTTGCGCGGCAACCAGGCAAGGCTGTAATTTATGCACTCGGGTCCTACGTCACAGAACACGATTACGTTCGCAGTTTAACAGACCGTAATTTCCAGTGTTTAGAAATTTCGGGCTGCAAGCAGGCTACACTGAACGCCGTTGTGTGACAAATTTCACAAACCATACACATCTGCACCGTGTAACACTCCTCGTGAAACTTATCTCACTTCCTTTGGTTCACAAACCATTGCAGTTTCATTAATAAATTGCATCGTGTAACACGCAGCACCCTTTAAACATGTACTGCGCATGTACGCAGTGTGTACCTATTTTTATACCCAAGTAAAGCCTGGTTTCCATATAATCGCTACGATCGCCGCGATCGCTCAAAAATTAACTCGGCGATCGCAACGATCAACAATCATGTCGCTGTTTCCATATGATTGCTAAGGCGGCCATGGTTGACCGTGACCATTGTTTTAATGGTCCGCTGGGATGCATACTGATCGCCAAGATCGCTGAGATTGCAAAATCACCGTTTCCATATAAAACGCAACGATCGCCACGATCGCTGAGATAGAACATTTTCTATCTCGGCGATCGTAGCGATCGTTGCGTCAGTGGATTCCATTGAGCGATCGTAGCGATTATATGGAACCCAAGGCTTAAGCAACATCAGGGTGTTCACTGTCCTGTAGGTTTTCGTGTATTTACAGTATAATGCCACCTAAAACTATTTAATTGAGTGTTACTAACAATAACTTACCATGGATAAGCTTGAACGCGTTCCTTTTCTAAAATGGAATAATACGAGATATTGGTTTCAATTTTGTCATGGCACTGTACACAGTATCTGGCAAATATATAATCTCATACCCAGAGCCTTCGTTGTGCACACAACAATGGATAATCCATCACTTGGAAACAGAACAAAAGGTATGCTATGCGTACATGTATCTGCGCCAAATCTTGTAAGATCTTGTATGATCAGATCTTAAAAAATCTTATAAGATTTTTATTACATGATCTTACAAGATCTTATAAGATTTTAGCGAGATCTTATAAGATAATTAAAGAGAAAGTACATGTTCTCTGACCAAAATAATTTTTATTATGACTCAGAAAACTGTGGTAGATCACACTCACAAGTTTACTATATATAAGTCACGTTAAAAATACTTACCAGTTTCATATCCACCCCATCAGCAATATCCCCCCCCCCTGTCGTCGAAAATAATGTGTTTTAGTGCAAAACTTTGTCGGAAATATAGAATTTAATTCATACAGTTGAGCCGGACATCGCGAGTCTAAAGTATACCCCTGAATTGTCTGTAGGTTTGTGCCATTTTGGAATTAACTTATGTCGTTAGATAGGGCGTTAAATTCTGTACAACATATGTGAATTAGAAAAAATCGTAGAATAGCAACGGAGAAAAATCTATTTGAACTGAGATGAGCGCCAAATATCAAATGGCAATTATCGGGTCAAACGCAATGGATATAAGATTGGTAATATGCTGTTGGCTGTTAAAATGACATCAACAACCTTACCTGGTACTCCAGTCTCTCACAGACCAGCAATCATTTTTACAATCAGAATCATCGTGTTCATCGTGGAAATTATCTGTTAAAAAATATACAAATACAACAAAAGTAAACTCTTTGTATTTAACATAAAATTCACTGTGTTTTCTTAAAGTCCTTATTGCCAATGCTGTTGCTACTGATGTTATACCAGTACTTTAGCACTTTACCTTGTGAAGAGTGTAAAACCCGCTGAACTCTTCTTTGAGGTGTCACTTTGCGTACCCTAGGGTGCATTCGTAGAGCTTCGACACCTTCCTCTTCATTCTGACGTAACTATCAAAATAAATAAATAGCAACTTCATTAATCTACTAAGTAGTAAGTACCAATGTACTAAAACAATTCTAAGACAACTCGTATACTGTACAAGACATTCACCTTGGCTGTACTGTACCTCATTGACCATCTGCTCATAGACAACTCACATTGTCCAAATGTTAATTTAAATAGTCACTCAACAACTTACCTTTACTACTGAAAAATCACTTGGAAATTTACGAGCGGGGTTATTCCTAGGAACAATTTCCCATGATGGTACGTGGCTTTCACTAAGAGCTTCGCTAACATAGACAACCCTCTTGGGTTCAGAATAATAACCTTCAAACAGCACTATGTATTCTGGAAACAAAATAACAAGATGTTGATCGATAATGGTACCAAATTCATTGTGACAAGATCCAAGAAAATCTTCAAAACCTTTGAAAATTGGCAGTCACTACCAATCTTCAGAACCTTTGAAAATTGGCTAGTCACTAGCCCAAACTAGGTAGGGTAGGTTGGGTTTTTTGGCAGATGTGTGTACCCAATTGACCTTTAAAATGGATTTTAAAGTTCAAACCAGTCGTTGAAAGTGTACTTGATGACTGAGGAAGTGACAAGTTGACATAAAACAAATCAACTATGGAGGATGAATAAATATCTCAACTATTGAATTTTTTTTTGTCTTGATTTGGTTTTTGGCTATATATGGACAGTTCACTTGTTCTTGTTTTGCATGTGTGCTGTGTTTAGAATTTAGTAAATTTAATTCCATCAAGCTCAGCCGACAACTCACTTGAGCCAGCATGCACATGGCCTGCGAACTGCCCCATGAAAGTGGCCAATTTTCTATGCGATTCTCGATCGTGCCAGGGGTGTAGGAACCAGGGGAGGCAAAGGGGGCATGTGCCCCCCAACTTTGTCATAAAGTGCCCTTTTCGCAGCAGAAAAGTCCTCATAAAACATGTGCCTCAAGTGCCCTTTTGAAGCAGTGCCCCTCCTGCTTCCTACACCACCGCTACCTTCTTCATTTCAGTAGCAACTAAAATGTTATAAACTGAGCAATCTATATGGCTGTGATAGCACTCGAATATATTTAGCATTTATAGTCTATTTCCAACTGAAATTTTTCTCAATTGAATGGCAGCATTTTTTAAAGGTAATTTCGAGCACACTGCTAGGATTGGCTAACATGCATGCTATCCCAAGATGCAAATCGTGCTGCAACTCGGGCCCAGGCTCCTCAAAAATTCAATAAAAAGATTATGGATACCCAAGTATTTTTTTGTTTGGCCCTAAAACCTTTGAAGACTCTCTCTAGCAAATCTTCAAAACCTTTAAATTGAAGATTTACCATTGAGCTTTGTACAACCTCAGGCCTCTGAATATTAACCCATTCCTGCCTAAGTCAGCCAAAAATGCCCCCTTTATTGTTTCACGCTGTCTAAGTTAACACCAGATAACTCATCAAAGGGTTCTCCCTCAAACATCCTAAGCAGCAATGGTTAACAAATGTTTTAATAACCCACTCCTGCCTAAGTCAGACAAAAATAGCCTTGTTACTACTTCACTCTGTCTAACATCAGACAATTTTACTCACCAAATGTGGAGAAAACCTCAGGCTTCAGACATGCTTTTAATTATAACAATTATCCCCGAAATTAATATAGGGTTATAACAATTAATAAAGACTCACCATTCTCCACGATTTCGGACTTGTAATCATAAAAAGTGTTACCATCGTGTGTTTTATTCTTATCCAAACAGCTGAGAGGCACCCTAGTAGCGTTTGTAACCAAGGCTATAAGACATACAACAAGAACAATACCACTGTTGATAGAAGTCGCTTCACTCTTTTGCCAAGTTTTGCTACATTTCCTCACAAAAACCATATCAACGGGAACACTTGACGTTCTCGAAAACCCTCATTCCCATTTGACATGGGTCACACGGGTAAAAGAAAGAAATTACGTATATTATTTAGTCGCAATGAATCAAGGAATGATAATTCAAAATGTGTGAGAGTATATGGCTGCCATATTGAAATTGAATATTATGTCACGTGTTTGCATCGCAGTCTTTTGATTGGTTGCTAGGAGTTGGGGCATGGAGACCAGAATTTTCCGTCAAACGCGCATTGTTTTCTGATCAGTGTACACAATCGTTAGACACGTATGCAGAAAACGATTGCGCAGCTCCGTCGACGTAAATTCGCAGAATATTTGACAATGATACCCTAGGGGATTAATGCGTTTTTATTACAGTTTAAATACTTTACATATTTAAACTTACATATTGGAACATTCTGAGAAGATTTGTAATATATCTTCTCAGGCGAAAATGTCATCTTCATGGATTGTTTTGCCGTTAAAGTTGACGGAAGTGACGTCGAAAGAGGAATTTGTCTATATGAAAACCACTTTGCAGATTCCTCTTTCGACGTCACTTCCGTCAACTTTAACGGCAAAAAAATCCATGAAGATAAATTTTCGCCTGAGAAGATATATTACAAATCTTCTCAGAATGTTCCAATTAGTATAAATATGTAAAGTCCCTGAGGATGACATAGGCACTTTAAAAACAAATACCTTTACGTGGCTTTCCGACACGTCTCTCCTTGACGATTAAAATCGTCTGGCGCGAGAGTGAAAGGATAAAGTTGCCCACAACAACAATGCGAGCTAAAGGGTTAATCAATCCAGAAGATTTCTAGATTGTCTATGGTGTAACCCTTTCATGCAGGACTCCCCTTTGAGTTCTAAAATCGTCTGGCATTAGACAGAATTAAAAGTTGTCACACAACAGTGCGCATAAAAGGGTCAACTGCATCAGCGTGGAAAGCGAAAAGTTAAAAAATATCTAGCAATACCGTAAAAGCTCTAGCTCCAAATATAACCGGGTTTTAGTCTCCATGACCGTTAAATCAATGATAGCGTAATTTATTCTTCATTTGAACATATCCCCTCATCCCCTATTGACAATTTTAAGACTTTGTTACCAAGCTCTGTTTTACATAAGGGTAGCATTTCGGAAGAAATATATTTCAAATTTCTTGTCATTTGTTTTAGGTTTTCGCTGATATTTTTAATAAGCCCGGTCCCCTTTCTTCCAATAAGAAGCCTTGAGAATTTTCTGTTTGAACTTAAAATTTATGTAATATAAAAGAGAGAAAAAAATACATTATGTAAGAAGGTTCTCCTTCTGGTCTCAACTGGTATCGGTTGAATATATCTTCTACACTGAAAAATATTCAATAAAAATATTCTGGGAATAAAGTGGGCATATTATTCTGTTCGGGAGGATAATTAAATAATTACAATTATTTGTTCTTTCCTTATGCCGAGCATAAGTCTGCTTTCTCCTTGAACTGTTTGTCAACAACCAACGAAAGATAATCTAGAAATTGCTCCAAACACACGGTTTGAGACTAGAGTGAAAGGAAGATAAAATATTGACATAAGTTGTACGTATACATGTAGTGCATGTGGTACGTTTGCGAGCTTGGTGTAATATGTAACAGAAGTTCGGTGGACGTTCGTCAAGCTCAGTTACTCAGAAAAGATTTCTGATCCCCAGACAGGGTTCGAATCTCCAACCTTCTAATGACCGGTTAGACGCTCTAACCATTGCGCCACTGAGGCTCAGATGGAGAGCTAAGGTTGCAAATTCATAATCATATGTGCTCCTAAGTGGTAGCGTTTGCATACGAGATGTTGAATAAAATATTAGTGCATATCAGGTTGCTTTTGACGGGTTGGGTTTCCAACGTTTTGACTGAGATATAGCATAAAAATTCAACAAATTTTTGTATACCTACATTCATAAACCTTTCAATTTGTTCGACAATAAAGCTAAAATAAAGGGGTTTTGAGTGGGGGACCAAAACGAATTCTAGACATCAATCACCATATTATTGCTATGGTGATCACGCGCGACCAGAGTTCCCAAGCGCCACTCGTTCCTAGAGCGCACGCGCAATTCTTTAGAATCACTGAAAGAAATGCCAGGCATTTGGCAAAATTTGCAGGAAGTGTGCGATACAATGTTTGAGTCAGATATTGATTACAATGCAATAAATTATCAGCATTGCAAGCTCATAATGTTGTAATGTTGATGTATATACTCACTTGAGAGTAAAGAGCGTGGGCCAAAAATGGCAATTTACGCAGCGTACGGCCACTTAATTCATAACTTTTTCTAGAAAAAAATAATTAAAGATGGCACCTTTTATGATATTTTAAAATAGTTTCTATAATTTAGAAATAATCTTATTCGCTTTCGAAGTTATTTTATTTCGCTTTGGAAACCTGGAAAATCGAGTCGCGTTTGCCAAACTCGTGTTCCGTGCATTTTAAAGGACATTATCTCAAATACCCTGCGAGCAGAGCCTTCTTTTCCTTATTTCCTCGCTGAGACAGAGGAAGAAAAGTAGGCTCTGCTGTATTCGTGACTGGTTCCCATTGCGCATGCATGTCAGTTGCTTGGTTACAATCTCGAACCCAGTCCCAATCAGAGCAGAAAACAAAACGAGAACCGGTTAAACAGGTCTTCAACGGGTTACTTCGTCCTAAATCTTGGACGAAGCCAAACACGAAAACAGCCAGTAAAAATGAAGTTTGTCTAATTTGAACGAACTCGCAAAATTGTAATAGAAGATCTTTTACAACTTTTTTGTATCTTTCTTCATTATTAAGATATTTCAGTTTGTTCGATATGTAAATTAGATGACCTCTGACGTCAGGAGCAGGGTACAGTATTTTCACACCTAAGCAAAATCAGTTATATCTCTAGGTTTGTTTAACGAAATAACTTGAAACTGTGCACATAAAAATGCCTTGTGACACTGAGCATTTTATGTTGAGCAATCAGAGGTGTAAGTGATTTTGTAATGTATGAAAATACTGTACCCTGCTCTTGACATCAGAGATCATTTAATTTACATATCAAACAAACTGAAATATTTTAATAATGAAGAAAGATGCAAAAAAGTTGTAAAAGATCTTCCATTTCAATTTTACAAGTTCTTTCAAATTAGACAAAATTCATTTTTATTGCCAATGTCCTTTAAAAAGTTTGAAGGGGGATTGGCATTAAAAATTAAGTTTGTCTAATTTGAAAGAACTCATAAAATTGTAATAGAAGATCCTTTACAACTTTTTCGTATCTTTCTGCGTTTTCAAGGTATTTCAATTTGTTTGATATGTAAATGAGATGGTCTCTGACGTCATGAGTGGGGTAAAATATTTTTATTCAGAGCAACATCACTTACATATCTAACATGAAATGTTCAGCGTCGCAAGGAGTTTTTATGTGCACAGTTTCAAATGATTTCGCTGAACAAACTTAGAGATATAACTGGTTTTGCTACATGTGAAAATATTTTACCCCACACCTGACGTCAGAGACCATCTCATTTACATATCAAACAAATTGAAATATCTTGAAAACGAAGAGAGATACGAAAAAGTTGTAAAGGATGTTCTATTACAATTTTATGAGTTCTTTCAAATTAGACAAACTTCATTTTTATTGCCAATGTCCTTTAAAAAGTTTAAAAATTAAGATTTTGCCAATTCCTCTGTTGACAAAGCTATATAAACTGAGATGTAAAGATATTGGGTTATGCTTACTCAGCGATCTTTTTGAGTTTGAGGCTACAGTGTGTGACGTCATTATCGACAAATCTAAAGAAAAGGAAAGGAGCAACTTTGTAGCGAGTTTCAAAATCATAAATAATCTAAAGTGGTTCTCTGATGAAAATATTGTTGGCAATGTTTTTGCACAATCATAAAGACGTTATGGTAGTTAGTAATCGCGCAAAGTTTCATTTCAAAAATTCGTTGAAGAAAAGGTGATATTTTACGTGTGAAGTTTGTATTTAGAGCCTTTACGCTTTTTTCGTGCTCTCCAAAAAACCTGACTGACTCTCCCCAAACTTGTGGCGAAGATCGACGGTTTGTTGGCAGAGCCCACTTTCCCCCGAAGCCTACGTATGTCGGAAAGGGGCTCTGATGAGCAGGGTATAGCGTTTGTGTAAAGCAGAATTTGACCAACCTGAGAACCTCCAGAGCTCTTGTGTAGGGTAAGAATCCAATAATAAAACAAAACAAGAAAATCAAAGAAAGTTGAGCGTGAAACGATATAAAACATATCCAAATAAATCACAGTAATCTAATACAATTAACCTTCTCACCTCAAGTCTAATATTTGCGTTGCAGGTGAAATGATGCTGGTCTAAAGACAATAATGTTATTATAAAACAAAATAGACAATACACTAATACAGATACATCATGATTGTTGAAAATTCTTATACCCTCAAAGTTTTCATGTGTGGAGAAAGTCGTGTTTCCAAGAAATATAAAAAAACAAACTAAATTGCATAAATCTTGTCGCTTAATATAAATAGAACGTTTCAATAGACCTTATTCAAAAATGGCCGCCGAATTAGAATTCTTTTATGTGCATATAAATTAGCCCTTATGACCTCGTTTTAAAGTAAAAATTATTTTGAATTTCACACATGAAAACGAGTTCATAAGGGCTAATTTATATGTATATAAAAGAATTTTAATTCGGCGACCATTTTTGAATAAGGTCTATAATGAAGATCACCATTATACCTATAAGGATAAAGGACTGGGGGCTAGTCGTCCTTACTCGCAGCTAGCGGCTGAATTGCGAAGGACGGAGATCAACGTAGCCGTGTCGAGGTGTATCAAAGGCGCTCCAGGCAGCTGTCATACGACACAGCTCAGACGACGGATCACAGCTAAGATATTAGGTGTTGATTTTACGGAGGGAGGAAAATCGGAGAACCCGGCGAAAAACCCTCGAAGCACAGGAGAGATCAACTACAACTCTACTCACATGAGTTCCAAGTTCAGTCGACAAACCCAAGCGGTCACCCATCCAAGTACTAACCCCATCTAACCGGGCTTAACTTTTTGGTGAGAGACAGCGCGCTAACCGACCACGGAGTGGGGTTGTCCGCATGTTTATTGCATGCATTTTAGTTGAAGAAACTATCATAACTTCAATGAAGTTTATCACTTTTTCACTTTGCTCTATCCAAAACACTGCCTACGCTGCACTCTACTATTTTTAATATGATTCCCTTTCAAAAATACTTACTCTGACAAGTTCTTTAATACAAGAATGATATATCTTATAAATTGCTTTTGGTGAAGGAGGACCAATATATTGCTTGATATCAGCTCTATATAAATGATACAATAATCACAAATGTTTCGTTAGTTCGTGCTGTACAAGCTGTCGAGATAACAAATTAAAACAATAAACTGGTTTCTTCCTATCGAGACGTGCTTAGTTGATTTAAATACAATAGTATATGGTATACTTCCGGCAGTACATGGTAAAAAAACTAAGTTTGACAAACCTGTCAACAAAAGCCAAATCGATTGCACCTGTGATGTTTGATGTTGTTAAAATAATCACGTTCGGAAACCTGAAAGAGATTGTGAAAAGAGCATAATTCAGTTTTGAACAGCTCACATTCAATAACCCCGTGTTGATTATTGAAGAAATGGTGTGAATCGTGCTTCTTAAATATAATATAGAAAATAATGATCATCATGCACTATCGCCATTACCATCATCATCACCATCAGATGCCATAATCACCATCACTATCACCATCATCATCATAACCACCACTATCACCACCACCATCATCATCATCACTATCACCACCACCACCATCACTACCACCACCACCACCATCATCACTATCACCACCACCACCATCATCACTATGACCACCACCACCACCATCACCACCACCAACACCACCACCACCACCACCACCACCATCACCACCACCACCACCACCATCGCCATCATCATCATTACTACCACCACCACCATCATCACCACCACCATCACTATCACCACCACTATCAGGTAATATGTTAAATTACCTTTTTATTTGATCAATTTGCGTTAGAAGTGCATTAACAACACGAATGGCATCGGATGGTTCCTGACCATTTAACGCAGATTTTCGCGCAGCAGTCAAACTTTCGACCTACAGAGCGAGTGAGCGACGTAAAATAAATAATAGTCTAGATAAATGTAAAATCGTTCATTCATTCATTCATTCATTCATTCATGCTTTCGTTCGTTCGTTTGACCTCGTTTGACAAACACTGACCTCGTCAATTAAAACACAAACCAAAGCTTCCTTATCATCAATTAATTCTTGAATTTTCTGAAACATTTTCATCACCAGCTTGCCACTCTAAAAGAATAGCGATTAACAGAAATAATGACGAGTTCCGTGGACCAAAAAAAAAACACTAAAAATTTTAAATAGAACTTTAAGGTGAGGTAATACGGGCAACATTTTTCTTCAACTTGCAACGCAATTTTGTTGCCTTGCAAGTCGGACATACCTCTCTCCTTCAGCTCGAGTTTGTATATCCATGCATTAATCCGATACAACACGGTCGCTCATATTGTAAATAGCACTTCTCAAACTCATTAATAATTCATGAATTATCGTAGCCAATCCATGAACGTATACCACATCACATGCATGAGTTTTGATAACTAACGAAAACCTGTAGGAAACTTCCTACTGAACTGGATCACATTTCTTAATCTGCATATTGAAATCAACGAAGAAAACACCGCAAATCGCGATCAGCGAATACTCATTTGAGGAGCAACATCAAACACTCGTTTATCGTGTTTCATCAGGGGACTCCAAAAACTCGGGGCTGCGCCCTCGGTTTTTATTTGTTTCCTCGTGTTCCGAACCCCTGATGAAACACTCAAACTCGTGTTTGATTTATTACTTACAAATGAATGTAGAACTAAGAAAATTATTCATTTTTGGCGGCAGTGCATATAATTTTTGTTTCCGCACAAGTCACGGTGATCAGCAATGTCACTACACCCGTTATGGCGTATTTTTTGTTACTTACACGCTATGACGTCATCTGTGCATCTAATTAACAAATAAAACATAAAGCTCCGTGCATATGTACTCTTATAAGGTTCGTTTGCGTCATTTGAACACGAAAGAAGTTGAGTAGAGGCACGAGGCGATGGTCGAGTACCTTTACGCTTCTTTCGTGTTCAAATCACGTCAAACGAACCTTTATAAGAGTACATATGCACAGGAGCGATATGTTTTATTTGTTTTATAAAATAAGTAGAGAAAAAATCAAACTAAAAGTAAGGTAGTTTTGGAATTTGACGGGCTTTTCCTGCCAGCTGATGCCATTCTACACCATTCATGATCTCTGTTCTCTTATAAATGCACGGAGCCCAGTCAGCCAATCAGAGCGTGCGTAGAGGACACCTTATTTTATAATACAGTATACAGACACACAAAAAATGGAATATATTTCGGTTAAGTATAGATCCACAATACAACGGATAGATGTAAAAATACCTCGGAAAACCATTTCGAGAATAGACTATGACTATTGATTTCTACAAGCTGACCATAAGAAAACCTACGAATAAGAGGAATTTTAAGTGAAAATGGTGAAAACTAAATGTAGTAAATCCATACCTCTGTGCAGGTTTCTAGTATTTCTTTTATGTTTTTATATAAGATAAAAATATGAGATTTTGTGCAATTTCAGGACAATTTTGTTTATGTAAAAATTGCTAAAAATACGGTGACAATGACATAGTAAAGGTTAGTGGGTTAAAGAAAGAACAAAATTGCGATGAAAGTGGGAGGAGCTTGGGTATTGCTTAGTTGTTGTGCATTGCAATCTTCCAATTCCTAAGGTATATGTACCTGTCTGATAATCTGATAGAAAGTTTTTGGGCCAGAGCTTTACACAACGAGGTCTTTCCAGTCCCAGGAGGACCTGCAACAAACATAAAAAATATAAGCAAATTATAAGCTAAGTCAAAAGATGGTAAACTGCCGAAAATAGTTTTTATAACGAACTACTGACGTTTCGAGCGGAGCACTTCATCCGAGTAAAATGCGATGAAAGACTCGGCTCGAAACTTCAGTATTTCGTTAACTCAGTATATAATTCGATGGTTATAGAGCGTCTAACCGACCGTCCAGTATTAGAAGGTTGCAGGTTCGATCCCTGGCTGGGGTTTGGCCCATTTCAAACGTCGCTTTTCTCCTGCGCCGAACCTAATACAAGCATTAAGCCTGGTTTCCATATAGCCCTAAGAGCCGGTGGCATGGCTGCGGCAAGGGGCGATGGTCCAATCATAGACAGTGTTGAATTAGCCAGCAACAAAAAGCTGTATGCGATTAGACCATTGCCCCTTGCCGCAGACATGCCGCCGGCTCTTACGGCTATATATGGAAACCAGGCTTTAAGTGCGGTAGAAGAACGACATTTGAATCAAAGCGCGGCAGATTGTACTTGGAGCGGCAAGGCCTGTCGCATTATGCGACGTTGGAGCGACTCTGATTCAAACGTCGAATAAATTACTTTAATGTATTATCGCTGCCCTTGATAATGCGCAAGGTTTTTGCTGGTTTTCAACAGTTTGAGGAATTAGGTTGGACGAATTAAGTTCGACGTTTGAATCGACGCCGCTTCAGAACCACTCCAACGTCGAATCTATTTGTATTAGGTTCGGCGCATGAGAAGAGCGACGTTTGAAACGGGCCAGCCTTAGAATCATTTACGAACGTCTACGGTCGGACGTATGTCGGACATCTGTCGGACGTCTATCGGACGTCTGTCGGACGTCTGTTATACACTACACACGCTCACAAATGTACCACATGTACACGATGTACCACTTTTAACGTCATAATAGTAGAGGTATAACTAACCATGAAGTAACACAACTTTGTTCCATGATATAATGTTGCTATCCACTCCCCTAAAAATGGAAAACAAAATACACCAACGTGTAACATAATACCTTTTCTGACTGATCGCCGTGCTTGCTAGGGACTTTTTAAGATATACGACGTCAACCTCAATGACAACGTCCTCTAAACAAAATAATTATTTTTGCCAAACAAAGAAAATGAATAATTTTTAGTCCCAAGAGTAATTTCAACACCGTCCTCGTTCTTTATACAACGCCACTTCGAGCATTTTCACGTCTTCAGGACGACGTCAACGACCAAAAGATGAGTACTGTTGCTTAAGATTGACTTCAATAGAGACACTACAATCATTTTAGCAATACTGGGGCGTTTTGGAAGTCATTAAACTAACTTCAAATATATCAAATATAATAGTTAGTTAACCGTGACTTCTTTAAATTGTATAAAACTTATCTTGCTTTTTAACAGCCGTCGTCGTCCTAACATCTTAAAGTCCCTATTTCACAATTAAGACAGCAATTTCAAGTGCGAGAAAACATTTTGCTTAATACATAAATAGATAAAAAAACCTTTCAATCAACAAAGGCTTGTTTTCCGTTGTTTTGCGTGTTATACTATGTTTTTTGGCGTACTCCGTCGAGTTACGAAAGTTGTGGGTGCAGTACGTGTAAAATCTAGAGTTGCTTAGTGGTATCGGAAAACGAAAAGAAAGTCCGGTATGTGGGCATTAGAGTTACCGGGTAAAATATTCTCACCTGTCGCAGAAAAGAAGAGTGGTTGATGCATATTGAAGAAGCTATGGAAGTATAATAAAATAGACAATTAAAGATGTTAATAATCTATGACAGCATGTAACTGATGCTCAGCATCTTGAAAAAATATAAAGCATTTTTTGAAGCCCTCTAGAACTTACGTAGATGTTGTAAATTGCATTGTTATATAGCTGGATTTTTGCTAGTTGTAACTCAGACTGCTATTGGTTCATTTGTGGTCACTTGGGATTAGACAAATCAAATGTTTCCTGCACGGGCAATTTAGTGAACAAGTATTGCCCGCTCAGGCAACAACTGCTTAGTGAAAGTCTAGCTAAACAGCCTAAACCAAGCAAAAATCCAACGAAAACCCCAGCGAAATAACAAAGCACTTCGTCTCGGGAAACATCAAGACTCTCAGGAAACAAAATGATCAAGTGAAGAAAAGTCTCCCATATCCCAATTATATATTACGCTTCTCAATGAAAATACAAGGACAAAGTATTTAATAGCAACAGTATCCAGGGGCATAGCGTTTCCAAAAACTGGTCAGTATTACAGAGATTTTGTAAGGGGGAGACGTGATTTGTCTGTAAAACGATGTAAACGTAAATTGATAAAATTGCTAGTTAGCCAGTAATGTCAGTACGGTTCGACACCCGGCCCACAAAGAATAATCACCCTACATCACTGATAGTAACAGAGTGCTTGCTTGGAATACGTAACAACAATTAACAAACCTGGTGTTTTACGTCTGAATCAAACAATAAACTTTCCCACAAACCATGAAAGTCTTCTGTAACATAAACGCAATGGCATAACTTAGAAATCTATATGTACACTTTACATATGTATACTCATTACAACACGATCAGTCTTAGAGTTGAGTTTTTAATAATAATCATCATACAACCCTCTTTTTCCATTCAAACAACACTATTCAGTGCTGACTCATGAATATACCCAAACACAGATCCAGGGGGCAGGGGGGTGTGGGGGTGCATGAACCACCCACCCCACCCCCGTTTTGCACACATGTGCCAATATGCACACTCTAGATTCTACTTACTGCCATAATTTGTAAGCCACCGTTAGGCTTGCAATTTTTTTCATGTTTGTTTACGTTTCAAAGTTGCAAGTTTCGATCACCAGAAAACGTTGAACGTTTAAAAACAAATCAATCAACCTGCAGCATCATTTTGACAGGTTTTTTTGAAATGACGCTGCCTGATGACGCTGCAAGTTGATTGATTGGTTTTTAAACGTTCAACGTTTTCTGGTTAAACTTACAACTTTGAAACGTAAACAAACATGAAAAAAAATCACAAGCCTAATGGTGGCTTGCAAATGGCAGTATGACTTGGTAATTTCTCTTAACATGGTTCTCTGATGAAAATTACATGTGAAGTTTGTGTTTTGGAGCGCTGCCATTAAAGTGGCCGAGCTTGAGTGACCCAACAATGACCCTTTTGTTGACAACAACAATGACCTTTTGTTTTTATTGAGTCTATGACATCATAAGTTGAATCTCCTCAACTCATTCCTCTCAAACACGGCCAATTTAATGGCAGCACTCCAAAATACAAACTTCGCACATAAAATACAACTTTGTTCTTGAGAATTGCAAAATGAAACTTTGCACAATTACCAAGTACGATAATATCTTTAAGATTATGCAGAACATTACCAACAATATTTTCATCAGAGAAGTACCACTTTAAGGTGGCTCCCTACGGTAATTTCAATAGGGGACTGGTGACTAGAAATAGTATCGCTACGCATGCGTAAATAGCGATCTTGTCTATTCGAAATCTATGACTGCGTCGAGATAGATGTAGACTTGTAGACATTTTCTTTGGTGAATTTTGCTAAAATTTTGTAAATAAGTAGTTTATAAAAAGTTCTAAAGTATATATAATTTTAAAAAATTTTCATTAGACAGAACTTTTTTAAATCGATAATGTTTATAGCGAAAAATCTGTCCATACAACTCTCTCTGATTTTGTGCATGGATATTCTCCACAACAGTATCTATCATCTCAGCAATTTTTAAAAAATTTCACCGAAACAAACTGAAGACATGCCGCTTCAATTATGCAATATTTGAAAACATACCAAAGTTCCAACGTCATTATTACCATGGTAACAGCAAATAATTGAACTTTTTGGTAGGTATTTTGTATCTGCAGTAGTTCTGCCATAGTAGGGTCTACTTGATATTTATCTAATAAATTTTTAAACTTGTGAATAACATTGGATAATGAGCGTATGAAATAGCGCGTATTTATTGAAACTATAGGGAGCCACCTTAAATGCATTTCTGTGACCTAAGAATTCAAAATTTTTTCCCAGTGGAGTAATACCCTCAGACACACCCCCCCCCCCCCCCCCCCCCCATTTCTAAAATTCTGGATGCAGCTGTGATACCTGAAGGTAAAAGCCAGTGGTTTGCAGCAGATATATCATCTTCTAACTCCTCAGTAGATGGACCACCATCATAAAGTTGATAAACATGAAAATGTAGTGTAACTTTTGAAAAATGTACACCCTATAACAAAAACAACTCAGTGTAATAAGCAATACACTGTATCAGTTTTTCAAGTAATATTTCATAAACGAGTGAGAGTGTTTCACCAGGGGTTACAAACACGAGAGGACAATGAAAATTACGAGGTCATTAACCGAGTAATTTTCATTGTTTTCAAGTATTTGTAAAACATGAGAGAATAATGAAAACCATGAGGCTGCAAGCCAAGTGATTTTTATTGTTTTCAATTTTCTACAAACACGAGAGAACATTGAAAATTACGAGGTAATAGGCTGAGTGATTTTTATTGTTCCCTGGAAGTGTTTGTAACCCCTGGTAAAACACGATACACAAGTTTATGAAGTAGCTTCTCAATCGTCTATTATAGTAGAATTCACGAGAGGACTTGGTGATATTGGTGCATATTAGATTAGACAATGGTGTATATTAGTACCCAATTGTCTCATGTTGGATTTATAATTAAGAAACGTGGTAATAAACAGTCCTTTGTTTGTGCCGTTTATTATCTGATTTCTTAAGTATGAATTTCAGTTTGCACAACCTTTACCAGGTTTCAAAACTCCTACACATAGTCAACCAAATATTTGTCATTGATTGGCTAATTAGCTCATGAATTATGAATGAGTTTGAGAACTTCCTTTATCAATTTTTAAAGTATTTTAACTGTTAATAAAATTTTTTAAAAATATAAAAATTTAAAATGTCAAATTTTAAAAATATACCAAGTGAACGCACCTGAGCTGTTTTTGAAATATAATCTGTATCATTAACTGATATAGAGTTTACATGTGTTTTCAAGAAGTCATCAGTGAATTCCACAAAGCACACATCACTGTGAACAGTTTGAACATCTAGAAGAAACTCTTTCGCCTTCTCCTTGAGCACCTGCTGTCTCACTGTGCTAAAATTTGCAAAGAGAAAAATTGTTGGTACACCCAGAATTTTCATAAACTAGTGTAGTCAGATATACTTCGGCATTAAAATACTGTAAAAATATTCTTTTGACTTAGTTTTCACTCTACTGCCAAAATATTCTTTTTGGAAGGGGCAACAATTTGCACAAATATTGATAGAACTTGTAATATAGTTCCCAAATTTTGATACAGGTTGTTAAATTTCCCCAATTCAGTCCCAAATTTGTCCAAATTCCTAGTTTCCCCCCAACTTTAATTTGGGGGTACCCCATATATCTATGTACTGTACATTCATATTATTATGTGCACATATATAATATAATGTATATCATACGTCTGTATACTACAGTAAAAGTATACAATATCGTGATAATTTTATGCTCCCTTGCCTTTTATGGCTTATCTAACGCTAACAAAAACCCTTACCCTAATCATTAAACAAAGTTTACCGTCAAGCTTAATAATATATGCTATAAACCTAGCGAGCTTTTATATACAACGAAATCAATTAAGGTTGTCCTGGCCAAAGCCAAAAGGCTAAAGCCAAAAGGTCAAAGCCAAGCGCGAAAAGTACGATGTGAATTACTATTTAAATAGCGAAGCACACATTTACTATATTTATAGGCCAAAATCATACAAATAAACCAAACTTGCCTCTCTGGGGATTATTAACGAGCATTTTCGCGCTTGGCTTTGACCTTTTGGCTTTAGCCTATGGCTTTGGCCAGGACAACCTTAATTGATTTAGCTGTATACGCAACTATTAAAGTATAAACGACTCTATTAAAAATAGAAGTAAAACCAGACTCATAAATATGACGTTCAGCCATCACAACTTTTGTTATCGACTTGAAAAGATTTTAGTCAGTCATTGACAAGTGACTGGCCATTATTTTGAGCCCTAAAGTAATAAAAGTTTATAAATTTTAATAGACTTTGAAAAGCAAAATCTTACCTGCACGAATTCTGAAATATTTCGACATGAAGTGATGGTAGTTTCGGAAGAGGAAGTGCATCGGACAACTCTTGTACTTGGTCCATTGAATGAAAATACCTAGTGCTCAAACTAGGAACAGTTTTAACAAAATACAAGACAACTCAAGCTGATTACTCCTGTAGACATGTTTTAAAATTTCCACCATTTTCACTTCCCTGATACGTCATGTTAGATTACTGGCGTATTAATTCGCACCCAGGGCTTTTCGCGTCTTGCGCTAATAGGCGAATTTCAGGGTATACGTATTTCGCACGCATTATTTTGGAAAGAAATTGGCGGGCTCTTGGTGGGCTCCCCGCTCCCCACAAAGTAAGCAATGGCAAACAGACTTGCCAGCGAGCCAACAACAACAGAATAACAGTGTTAAACATCCAGAAACTGTATCTATAATTTGTTGAAACATCCTGAAACTCGTCTATTGTCAAATCCTCAAATTCATTAATTTGACAACTGAACTAAATACCCCCCCCCCCCCCCTCCACACGTTATTGAGGTTATACTTTGACATACTTCAATTGAAAGGCTGGGTAAGTCAAAAACTGACAGTGATTTTGACTTCGTTCAACGTAGTTTTAAAGCCTTTTCGGCCAAAAAATAAGCCCCTTATTGAGACAATTAATAATTAATAATTTATTTAATTATCCATCTTAAGATTAAAAAGTACAATGGATTTACAATAAATGCTTGAGAAAGTATGAGTTAAAAATGTTCCGCCAGAGGCAGGAACGAACCGCCCCCTCCAATTTTAAAAGGGGGAAGGCAATAAATTGGCCTGCTAGTTAAATCAAAACGGTTTAACACTTTAACCATATCGTATTCATTTAGCAGTAACGCTAAACGGCCAAAGAACGGCTTGAGGTCGTGCTGTAGGCTCCTAGCTAAGTATAATCAATTTTAATCTGCTGTGACTACTCTTGCTGTTGCTTAGTGTTATTGTTCAGTCAGTGTGTTTTCTTTTCTATATAACAAAGACCGCAAACTTAATAAAAAATATATATAAATAAATTAGAGCGCCATCGTGGGCATCATTACATGATTTCATCTGCCACTGAGTTAGCTCTACATGTACAGTGTGTATAAAAAAACCCTGAACCCTTAGAAAACAACCTATTGTAGTAGTTTGAAAGCCCTAAAAGTGCTGCGTTATAAATTAATCAGCACAATAAGTTAAACGAAGCGAAAAAGCGTTTTAAATACTTTCACCATGCATACACTTCAAGTTATCTTAATTTCCCAGGTGTAGAAGACCGTGTGTTTTACGCATCTGTGGGTTCAGCGAATTGCTTAGGGCTTTCAAACTACTACAATAGGTTGTTTTCTAAGGGTTCAGGGTTTTTT
This sequence comes from Paragorgia papillata, assembly GCA_035771165.1. NCBI lineage: Eukaryota > Metazoa > Cnidaria > Anthozoa > Scleralcyonacea > Coralliidae > Paragorgia > Paragorgia papillata. The sequence continues at coordinate 2,813,048 of JAWNZC010000025.1, read as the reverse complement.
TGATACACACTGTATGTTTGAGCGTGTATGATGTGATATATCAACAATGAGTTCGAGTGTTTCATCAGGGGATCCAAACACGAGAAAACTTGATTGTTTTCATTCATTGTTTTCGAGTGTTTGGATTCCCCTGATAAAACACGACAAACGAGCGATTTCAATTGAAAAATATAATTAAAATAAACCCTCATGAGATTTTATTCATGAGTGTGTGTAAAATTTATTCATACAACAACTTGTTTATTTTGCATAGATAATTAAGATCTTAAGAATTGGATGAACACCTGTTTTCATCTAATATCTTGGGTTTTACCGAGTATCCAACTTCAATCACGTGATTGAATGAACTATTGTAATTGGCTTATTATCTCATGAATTATTACCCCCACGCCTGCGAATAGAAGCCTCTGCGGAGGAGAGAGAATTATATTTCGTGAACTCCGTCATATATTTCTCCCTTCGTTCCCTCATATAACCCCAATTATACCATCAGGCTTATCAGCCCTTGTATAATTGGAATTATTACTCAATCTCGTACCCAGAGCACGCGATCCTTTTGGTGATTATTACTGTGAGTTTGAGATGTAAGCACAGAGAAAATACTCAATGAAGTGTCTAGGATTAGGATTGTGGTTAGGATCAGGCTTATATTTAGCTTAGGCTTAGCAAGCTAATTCTTAACAAAACAACAGTCAAAGCTGTGACGTATTCTGTGTCAATTTGCAATCATATCTTTTCACCTCGCTCGCTTGCATGTTTGTTCGTTCGTTCGTTCGTTCGTTCGTTCGTTCGTTCGTTCGTTCGTTCGTTCGTTCGTTCGTTCGTTCGTTCGTTCGTTCGTTCGTTCGTCATGTTTGTCTGTCAGCAGAATAGCTCACTATAGAAAAGCATTGAACAGACTTTCACGAACGTTTACATGGTTTAACATGACCATGCAGTTAAGTAAGACACGATAATTATTACTTTGAACTTAGATTGCGGAGATCAAAGGATTTCACACTGAAAACACATTTTTGTGGATGACGCGTGATTCGGGCGGGGAAGCTTCTTCTGTGGAAGAGAAGAAGATGGAGTAAAGCTGAAAATGATGATATATAATTAACGCGGCATGAGTGCATATAATGAATGTCAAAATTCCAAAGTCATGTTACTTTATCTTCTTGTGTAGGCGCGCCTGATTTCCCGCTGCTAAATACTTGTGGAATCCACTCGGTCCCTTCTTTGTGATAGTGTGATCTATCAGCATGAGATTTATTGTCCCCGTGCTTTCAAGTATTAAATTATTCATGTTTTTATACCTAACGATGTAAATACTCTGACATATGCTAATAATGAATAGTGCGCAACCATCTTTCATTCTTCGACCAGACGGCGTTACTGACTCTACAGTACGATCAAAATGCCAGCATCGCGGCAACAAAAATGCGGAATAGCATTCGCTGCCGTTTGCTGTTTACTTTTCGGTGGAGGTATTACGGCGTGTGGGTTTTTGTTTGAGTATTTGGAACCGTATGATACAGATACAGTAAACGGGAAAAGCTACATGAACGAGTATGAATATTATTACACCCAATACTGGCTCGGGATACCGGTGAGTGATGTTATATAGTGTATATATATCTAGCAATAAACGCTAGCAGTTACCCCACGCTTATCAAATAACCTCCAAAGTAACTATTCCGTTTTGAAAATGTTATCATATATATTCATACACCAAGATATGAATAAATTTACATTGTGTATACAAAACGCCATCTACTACAGCTGAAAACCCTTCAAATGACCCAAATATTTGTTTTCTATAAACTAAAGTCGTGTCAAATGGCTTTTTGAGAGCGAAAAGGGTTGTTCAATGTTCACATGCATGTTTTGATATATATAGACAGTAAATAATTTACAAAGACAATTTGCTTTCTTTATAAATAAAAATCAGTTTAAAATCGTGAATCATTTGCAAGCAGTAAAAAGTATCACGGTTTATAGTTATACAGAACTTAAATCCGATCCGAAATAGTCATCTTTTGATTAAATCGTGCAAACAATGCACTGTTAAACCCAGCCGACTCTGCAATGCTATACACTGTACACTTATTTTAGACCATGTAAAATTAGTTTTAAAGTACCATTATTAGATGCTAATATATGAGTTTATAATTTAAGTATCAGAATATTCCTGTATGACAATAGACTATCTTGGATATATATCGTTTAATATATATCTATAGTTATAATTAGATATTAGAATATGTTGGTACGATGACTAATTATTCTAGTCTATTCTCCTAGTATCCGAATTGTATATACTATAATTTCTTTATATCATAAAATTTTAAAAGCTGGCTGCTGGCAGCGAAACAGAGCATATTATTCCAAATTATATAGCTCCAACGACAACTAAGGCCATATATGTCGGAAACGCAATAAGGGAAAATTCATGTTTGTTTACATGCGAAACTCATCGACCTATGATATCGAATGTGAATGCCAGCTTGACAATATGATACCATATTGATACACGAGGACTGATAAACCGACAGAATTTTTACTTCAAAATGAAAAAGAAAGTTGCGGACGTTGTGAAGTCCAAGATAGATCGACTATATACCTCTGGCTATATACGTAATCACTATTTTAAAGGCACCGTATCACCATGACGCAAACTTGAAAAACTCAAGTTCACATGGTCAGCGCCGGATTTAGGAATGTGGAGGTCCGTGGGCGGTCACTGACCAGCACAATATATCAATTCTATTTCTGAACGAGATAATTTTGCTTTACGAACTAATGCAACTTCGAAGTCACAATTCCCACACTGAATCAGGAGTTTACAATAACTTGTAAACTCCATCCATCAATTTGTCATAATCGTCATAGTATGCACCTTTAGAAGTGACCCTATATATCATCCATATATCTTTTGTCTTGTTTTTGACTCATATTTTGGGCTCTCAAGATTTTTTTTATTTCAACACCTATTTTTTCAACTTTCAAGACATTTTTGTGGAGGCCCCCCCTTAAACATTATTTTGTGGGGGGCCCTGGGCGACCGCCCAGTCCGCCCTGTCCTAAATCTGGCACTGCACTAACCTGCAATCGTCTTCTCACCCGCCCGCCTGCCTCACCCCCACTTGCTTTTTAGCAGAGGACGAGAATAATGCCTGATACTCAGGTTAGCACTGCACATGATTAACATTATGGTGAATATCATACATGTCAAAAGGTACAAGTTTACCCTTGCTTTTTTTCAAAATTAAAAACGGAAAAGTACTCTCTAGCTATTTTATGGCATGAAAGCGTTCCTTTTACTGAAGTGAAAGCCTCCTTTATTTGACGAACGCGGCCGTTTACTGGAAAAAGTAGCTTTTTGGCAAATAAAAACGTTGTCGAACAACAAAATAGGGACCGCTTAAGCAACAGACGTTTTAGAGCCACGGACGGCGTTGTAATTCAAAAGCATTTTTCATTCAAAACAATGATAATGAGCAATTTAAAATTCCAAGAGCAAAGTGAACGCCGTCGTCGTTCTACACAAGACGTCATTGAGAGCATTTTCACGTTCTTGAGACGACGGGAACCTCTAGAACGTTGAGGCCTGTCATCGTTGTTTTACTACAATGAGACATACTTTTAAAGTAGGCTGAAACTTGTATTTTAAGGGGGATAATTTCATTACATTACAATATAAAATAAAGGAATAAAGATGAAATTTAAGCTTATGAGCTAACAGTTTAGATATGTTATTCATAGACTTTGTTTTGGGTAAAAAAGTCTTTTCAAAGAATACGCGGTTCAGTAGTTCTGTATTGTATTCCTGTTCTTCCGGTCACCGTCCGTGTCTCAAAAACGCCTAATATGCTCAAGCTCTCTATTGCTAAGACGACGACAGCGGGTAAAAAGCCCCATGACTTTTATAATTAAAGAAAGTCACGGTTAACTGACTATTATATTTTATATTTGAGACAAGATTAATGACTTCCAAAACACCTCAGTATTGCTAAAATGATTGTAGTGTCTGTATGAAAGTCAATCTCAAGCAACTGTTCTCATCTTTTGACCGTCGACGTCGTCCTGAAGACGTGAAAATGCTCTAAGTGGCGGCGTATAAAGAACGAGGACGGTCTTGAAATTACTCTAGGGACAACAAATTATTCATACTCTTTGTTTCGCAATTATAATTATTTTGTTTAAAAGACGTCGTCGTTGAAGTTGCCATCGTATTTCGTAAGTATAGTGTATTTAGTTATATATATATAGACCACTTCATAATAGCGATTAATTTGAATATTCTTTTGTGTGCATCTTAATAAGCCTTTCTGGCCTCGTTTGCACTCTTTTTTACACTCTTCAATGAAATATAGTTCTTTTTCCGAAATAAAAGCGTCCTTTAATTATGCATTCAACAAACGCGGCCGTTTGCACTTACTGAGAACAAAATAACTGTGGGGTGACACAATTAGTGTATTTAATTATATACGCCAATATGGAATATGATATGTCGACCTGTCAGAATATTTCAACAATATAGGCATTCTCTTCATACTTGAAGTTGAAGATGCCAAAATATCTAATATGATCACAAAGGTGCGGGCCTTCTGGTGCTTTTGCGGCCTACGGCCAGGCAAGGGAGAGGTAGTGAGATATATACTGGATAAAAATCAGACAAAATTCACTCTTATGAATTGGGTTGACTGTTTCGGAAAACTTTGGGTTAAAGGTAATACGGGCAACATTTTTCTTCAACTTTCAACGCAACTTTGTTGCGATGCAAGTTGAAAAGCGCACCTGACACGCAACAATGATGATCTTGTTGCAAGCTGAAAAAATTTGTTGAAAAAAGTAGACTCCAGTTCAACTTGCAACAAAATCATTGTTGCGTGACAATGTTTAAGGTGGGTGGTAACTAGTAATACGTGCAACAACGCTATTCAACTTGCAACGCAACAATGTTGCAGCAATTTGTTACCCGTATTACTTCACCATAAAGTGCCTATATCATGGTTGTGGATTTTACATATTTAGGATATTTGGAACCTTCTGAGAAGATTTGTAATATAACTTCTCAGGCGAAAATTTCATCTTCATGGATTTTTTTGCCGTTAAAGGTGACGGAAGTGCCGTCAAAAGAGGAATCTGTAAAGTAGTTTTCATATAGACAAATTCCTCTTTCGACGTCACTTCCGTCAATTTTAACGGCAAAAAAATCCATGAGGATGAAGTTTTCGCCTGAGAAGATATATTACAAATCTTCTCAGAATGTTCCAATTAGTATAAATATGTAAAGTCCCTGAGGATGACATAGGCACTTTAACTCTTGTGTTGATTTGTTTTAGGTGGTCGGCCTCGGAATATTGCTGTTGTTTTCACTTTGCTTCAGGGTAAAATGCATGGTATGTGTTAATATTACTTTTTAGTATGGGATTTTTCGCTGGGAGTTATGGATCGTTTTCACTCACGTGATCGGTGTCCGGCCATTAGGGTGGTGAAACAATACGAAATGTTTGAATAAGAATAGAGCTAAATTCCCATAGAATATACCCTGCGAGCAGAGCCTTCTTTTTTCGCTGAGAGAGAGGAAGAAAAGTAGGCTCTGCTGTATTCGTGTTTGGCTTCTTCCAACATTTAGGATGAAGTAACCCGTTTAAGACCCGTTTAACGGGTTCTCGTTTTTGTTTTCTGCTCTGATTGGGACTGGGTTCGAGATTGTAACCAAGCAATGCGTAATGGAAACCAGTCACGAATACAGCAGAGCCTACTTTTCTTCCTCTCAGCGAAGAAATAAGGAAAAGAAGGCTCTGCTCGCAGGGTACATAGAATAAAGATGGTACACCAATATGGCCGCCATTTCATTGTTTCGGTACACCAATATGCATGACCGCCATGTCCTCAGATGAAAACCTACAAGCTGCATGTCGTACGTTGTCGAGTAACATATGAAGGGCTGATGAAGGACTTCCCTCGAAACGACAGTTTAAACTACGTTATATGAAAACTATCTCGGCAGTTTACAACCTTTTCACTTTGCTCTATCTAAAACACTGCTTACGCAGCATTCTACTTTAATAGTTCTTCTAAGATTAGAGCTTTCCACCATAGTAAATTCATTTTCAAAGCTATATACTTGACATTGTCTTTATTTTGTTTAGTTTGTATTTTGCATAGTAATGTCTGCGTTAACTTTGGTACTCTCCATTGCTGGACTGGTCCTCGAAGGACCAAAATGGAGATCGTGGATAAGTACTCGACGTTATGTTGTTCATAACGACAAGAGAGAAATCAATGGAACCTGCGTTATGAAAAGTAACTATAGTTAATTACCGCCATTTGCAGTTGAGCTTGCAGCTTGCATTAATTAAGACGTTGGTTCATCGTTTGAAACTCTGCGTTCATTGGACCGCAACGCATTGTTTCCAAGGGCACAACGTGACGTTGCTACGGAGCTTTGGCAGGGTTTGAATTAGTGATTAATTTGTTATTCTTGCAATGTGGCGAGTAGATATTATTAAAAAAATGTCTAGTAAACGATTTAGCAAGGCCGGACGGACATATAATGTTTGGAAAGCTCTATCAGATGACTTAAGCAGAAGCATTATTGATAAGATATTGGAAAACGGTAGAGAAAGAGCAACGGCGACGGTTTTGTAATATCTACTCGCCACGAATAACAAATTAATCACTAATTGAACCCTGTCAAAGCTCCGTAGCAACGTCACGTTGTGCCCTTGGAAACAATGCATTGCGGTCCAATGATGGCAGAGTTTCAAACGATTAATTAATGCAAGCTCAACTGCAAATGGTGGTATGAGTAGTATATATATTCATCTCATGACACACCCGCAGACCTTTTTTTGGCCACACAATTAATTGGTTTTCCTTTTAGATGGTTTAAGTATAGCATACGGTTTATCGTGTAAAGAAGTCTACTATGCTACCTTGATGCAGAGCATTGTGGTGGGGTGTTCCATGTTGTGTATAGTCCTCAGTCAATTTACAGCTTTCGTTTCAATAAGAATTATCGGCTGGATGTCAACGGTAAGTGGAAATAACTGAAGCGGACACCTCTCTTAAGCAGACACCTCTCTTAAACAGACACCTCTCTTAAGCGGACACCTCTCTTGGGCGGACACCTCTCTTAAGCGGGCACCTCTCTTGGGCGGACACCTCTCTTAAGCGGACACCTCTCTTAAGCGGACACCTCTCTTAAGCAGACACCTCTCTTAAGCGGACACCTCTCTTAAGCGGACACCTCTCTTAAGCGGACACCTCTCTTAAGCGGGCACCTCTCTTGGGCGGACACCTCTCTTAAGCGGGCACCTCTCTTGGGCGGACACCTCTCTTAAGCGGACACCTCTCTTAAGCGGACACCTCTCTTAAGCAGACACCTCTCTTAAGCGGACACCTCTCTTAAGCGGACACCTCTCTTAAGCGGACACCTCGCTTAAGAGTTAAGCGGACACTTCTCTTAAGCAGACACCTGACTTAAACAGACACCTTTAAGTAGACACATTAAGCGGGCACCTCTCTTGGGCGGACACCTCTCTTAAGCGGACACCTCTCTTAAGCGGACACCTCTCTTAAGCGGACACCTCTCTTAAGCGGATACCTCGCTTAAGAGTTAAGCGGACACTTCTCTTAAGCAGACACCTCTCTTAAGCGGACACCTCTCTTAAGTAGACACCTGACTTAAACAGACACCTTTAAGTAGACACATTAAGCGGACACCTCTTCTATGGAGACACATCTCTTAAGCAGACACCTAGGCCAGGTTAATGCTGTGTGTAACATTATTTTTTTCTGTTTCTGTACAGGGGTCATATGATATGAATCATGAACATGATGGCAAATCTAAAAACTATGGTTATAATTCTGGGAATTCCGACGTTGTTATCATGAGTGAGATATAACCACGGTGTACTTTTACTATTCAATTGTTATTCCAACACACCTGTAGCCAGGCGTGTGCGGGCTAGGGCACAGGGCTAGCATAGTAACAATATTGTTCGAATATATTAAAGTGGCACTCACACCCCAAATTTTTTTCCAATAATATGAATCTGTTCTATTTGTGGAGTACAAAACTGAAAAAAACAATTTTATTCGGGTAAATTCTCGCTTTCTTATGGCCTTCCAAAGTTGGTACTTATTTGTCTCACGACCGAGCTGCGGGTTATCTTTGGGAGACTGGTGAGAGAACGACTTGTGACGTCACGAGGTGAACACGCAAGAAGAAGCTTTATATACTTTACTACAGAAACACTCACAAAGCACTCGTTTTTTCAAGCAATACTCCGCGTTTTGTATTTGTTTTTGATGTCTTCAACGGAATTAGTATCTTTAGTGTTGACAAACAGCGGGTTCACCTTGTGACGTCACATCACCAAACTGATCCCAGACCCCAGTCGCTCGGTCGTGGGACAAAATGGAGTCCATTTTTGGGTAATTTTACCAACTTTGAAAGGCCATAAAAAAGCGAGAATTTACCCGAAAAAAATGTTTTCAGTTTTGTACTCCACAAATAGAACAGATTCATATTATTGAAAAAAAATTTGGGGTGCGAGTGCTCCTTTAACACTTTGAGGCCTAGACCTCTCTCTGTGCTGAATAAAATCGTCTTAATTAGCATGACGGCTCAAGTTTGATGGACAGCGGAATGTTTTTCAATTATGACGTCACAACGTTAATTTCATTCGTATAGACACTTCCTGAATTTGCTTCAGTGCACACGAAATAATGGCTCCAAGCCGAGGTTAGCAATGAAATCGTAATTCATTTACTGTTATACTTCATATCCAACCTCGATTTCAAGCCGTTGTTCACGCTCATTGAAGCAAATTCGGGAAGTATCTATTGAACACGAGTTTATAGCTTCCTATTTAAAGTTCTTTGCATAAATTGTGATGTAATACGTACAGTGAATTTAAATAACTAATTTCATGAAATACACGAAATCGGAAATGATGACAGATGTTGTTGTTTATTCTTGTACTTAATGTAATACCAGAAGTGCTTATTGAAACGTATGGTGAGCACTTTTGTCTAACTCAACAATTGAGATAATAGTATGGCCGGTCTCAATTATAAATTTTACAACCACTAAACAAACAAAGCAGACACAGACAGACAGACACACACACACACATACAAACAAACAAACAAACAAACAGACAGACAGACAGACAGAGACAGACAGACAGACAGACACACACACACACACACACACACAAACACAAACAAACAAACAAACAAACAAACAAACAGACAGACAGACAGACAGACAGAGACAGACAGAGACAGACAGACAGACAGACAGACAGACAGACAGACAGACACACACACACACACACACACACAAACAAACAAACAGACAGACAGACAGACAGACAGACAGACAGACAGACAGACAGACAGACAGACAGACAGACAGACAGACAGACACAGACAGACAGATGCAGTTGAGTTCGAATATTAGACGTTCCATCGAATAATAAGTCTTGAAGACAAAAACTCTAGTAATTTCGTCAAGATGGCTTGATAGAAAAAGCTATATACATTTTCGTTTTTAAAATTTTTTCACTACATTGGAAAACGTTTCAAAAGGAAAAATCTGATTCATAGCCATTTTCTAATCGAGCCAGCTTAATTTGTTATTTTTTATTCATAGGAAATTATTTTAGTTTACTTCGTAAAAGTAGGCAGTCATGCTATTTACTTAAATTTACAAATCGTGTTTCCGGATTATGAAGTGTCTACGATGTGTTCAAAATTATTGCGGAGTTAGTGCAAATATGTTGTTCGTACATATTTTAGGAAAGAGAACCCATTCTCTGCCGCAGCTAACCTTCCTGACCAAAATCTTCGGTGAATTTTTCGTATTTTTTCAAGTCATCTTGGTTTACGGTAGGTCTAGTGGTGGCTAAAGAGCGACACATGTCTCCCTGAAATCAACAAAATTAGGGTCAAAGTTATTGTCGATTTCAGCTCACCTCTTTAAGTTTGATATCTTCTCTTCTCACGGTCCGTCTGTTCGTTTTTCTTAAGGTTGCTTCGTTTAACAAAAAAAACAAACGATTTCTGCATTTTCGCATATTGTTTGGGCTGATCTTGCAACCCCAACAATTTTTGTGACGACCGCTGACCTAATGTCAGCGTGTTTCTTGCTTGCTTGTCGTGTACCGCATTTACGTCATATTCGACAGCCATCACCAGATATTCGACACGACCATTCTCGTACCCAGACCCACGCGCTGCCCCCTCGCGAGGCTCTCGACGCAATGACGTAACAGGCGCATTCCAAACATTCCAAACTCTCGTGCCCAGACTCATTGTAACGGCTTGTCATTTTCCCTTCTTTGACAAATCTCGTGTATAAATCTCGTGTAGATCGCATCATATCCAACATTAATCGTGAGGTAAACGAAGGTATACATTAGAAAGAACAGCACAATCTAGTTTAGTGTTAAAGAAAGAACAGAAAGATGCCATAACAGCCATCGTTCACAGAGTCGAAGACATCATAGCTGTATTGCCAAGCAGATTTGGCAAATTCATTATTTATCAACTTCTTCCCCTGGTCGTTGACTTGTCTACAATCTAAAACGAGGAACATCAGCGCAGTCTGGGAAGAAAGTGTTGTTTCGGTTCATCTATTAAACTCATGGAAGACGAGCTGGCGAAACTGAGATTGAAGGCTGTTGTTTTGAGAGACGATCGCAATATGAGTTAGTATCACGATAATACATTATATTTTCGAATTCAAATGTGGTGTATTGCTGTTATTTGATTTGTCATATTATATCAAGCGTACGTTTATGGCAAACAGAGTGTACGTTGTGAAATTCTTATTTTGTTGAATTTGTTTGAATTATTTTCATTGTTTCCTAAAGCCAATCAGAACGCTCACATTTACAGAGATTCCCAGAGCCACTTGACGCATTAGCGCGTGGGTCTGGGTACGAGAATGCGACACGACCACGAGTCTGCACGCAGGCTACCACTTGTATAGTCGAGAAGATCGCTAGGTATTCGGAAAGTACTCCGATTGTTGTTCGTGGGAAATATCGAAAGTGAATTATTTGATTGCTCTCTCCATTGCTCTTTTGAAAAAATGCGTTTATCCTTATCCAGCGGGAGTCCCACGCACGCATTGCGTACCTATTTTTTAGCAGTGCGCTACCGCGCCCCGACAATGTTTTTAGCAATGCGCGTAAAATTTAGCTTTTGTGCCAAGAAAATTAATAACTGGTCGCATGTTTAGTAAAGTGCGAACTCACGAAGCGCGCAACTTCGTGTCAGCGCTGAAACGCGAACTCAGAATGTGCGCAACTTCATGTCAGCGGTCAAGTGTAAACCAGTGATCCATCCCTATACCATTATCACGCTTCAAAAGTGAAGTCAAAATTTTGTACTTATTACGTCGCTTCCAGTCCCCTGACGCGAACCGCGTCTTGGCCGCGTGTATAGGGGGCCTGAAGTCGACGTAATAGAGCTTGACCCGAAGTTAGCGTTCCAGATATGACTGGTGCAAACTCACCATGTCCACAACCGGTTCTAACAGTTTGTCACCGGGTACATCCATCCAATTCATTGCCACGGCATCAGAATCTCCTGAAAATAACGACATAAAACGTCAGCAAATGTTACTTACTTAAAGTGGTTCTCTGATGAAAATATTGTTAGTCTATTTTAATTACAGTATAGTAAAAAGTAGCCTGCTTGCAGCCCGAAATTTCGTACGTACAAAACTCGGCAGTTGATCACCTTTACAGTAAGCCCTAATCAAACGAGAACGCAAGTCATCGCAAGTTGGCAGTCACGCTATCTCAGCCAGCCGCTCTGAATAGTTTCCCGAAAATATTATGCACCGTGACAAAGTTAAAACTTGTTTAAAACACTCATGAAACCTTTATTTTGTTAATTTGGGTGTTCGAACGACCGCCACAGAAATTCTGACTGCCAACTTGCGATGACTTGCGTTCTCGTTTGATTAGGGCTTTACACTTTGCTCTATCAAAAACGTTGCCTTCGCAGAACTCTACTTATTTTAATTATAATAGTTTTTGACAATAAATGCATGATAATCCTACCAGGAGAACATGGAGTTAATAGATCATCCACTATCCTATTGGGATCATCAATGGCGGGACCTCTGACCTGCAAGTGAAAACAGGACATCATTATACCATCACAAATAAACATCCAATCAAATATCATGCCAGTCCAATACAAAACAGCTACATATTGGCCATTTCCCAAAAGAGTTGAAGACTGGTGACGGGTTGGGAACGCTAGGGTACTTGGGATCGTTTGGAGGGACATATTTCATACTTGATAGCGTAAGCACAATGAATCTGTCTCTCCAAGTACCCTAGCGTTCCTAACCCGTCACCAGTCTTCGACTCTTTTGGGAAATGGCCAATTGGACAACAACGTTTGGGCGAAACGCAAAAGCGTATATAGAAAAAAGTCTAAAATTTTTATCTTCTTACCCTTTTAAAGTGCGTTGCTTGTTGGACTTTCCTAACTGGTTGCATCAAAGCATCACGACAAACAATTCCAATATCCGCACCCGAATATCTAAAAAATAAACACATCAAAGCTACAAACTGTATATTTAATATATAACTAGAGGGCAGTCAGAGACTGCATATACTGTACCTCCGCCAGCGGGTTATTGGAGATGTTTAAAAAGAAAACGAGCCATCTCGCTAACCAGGCTAGCTCACGAGACCAACCCATGCACTGTTTACAATTACTTTAAAATTAAATCCCAGTAGAAAACAAAAAGCAACCAAAAGCAACCTAAAGCAACCAAAAGCAACCAAAATCAACCAAAAGCAACGACCAAAAGCAACCAAAAGCAACCAAAAGCAACCAAAAGCAGCCAAAAGCAACCAAAAGCAGCCAAAAGCAACCAAAAGCAACCAAAAGCAACCTAAAGCAACCAAAAGCAGCCAAAAGCAACCAAAAGCAACCAAAAGCAACCAAAAGCAACCAATAGCAACCAGCATAACGTACTTAATTCAACGCTTACCCCTCAGTTCTCTTCGCTAATTCTTTAAAATCGTTTGGATTTAGATAATGTCCGCTCTTGCCAATGTGTAATTCAAACATTTTTACTCGAGCTGTAAGTTCTGGAAGGGGAATGTATATCCTTTTCTCAAACCTGGTCACAAGAAAAGAAAAATGTCAAAGTGAATTTAGGTACAATTAGACACTGTGGTATCTATATAAGAAACATATAAGAAGAATATCATTGGCAACATAAAATAATTATGTGTATAACATTTTGACATCACACGTGCATAATGAGTTATCGAAAAAAGTTGTATATCTTTGCTATATTGTCAAATATAATCACTTGAAAATCTACATGTTTGGTGTTCTGGGCGAAACACACACACATGCTTTCTTCGAATTATTTTGGTTTAATAATAGCAAAGATATACAACTTTTTTCAATAACTCATTATGTACATGCATGTGACGTCAAAATATTTAATTTGCATATCAAACAAACTGAAATATCTCAAGAACGAAGCAAGGAAAGGAAAAACTGCAAAAGATGTTACTCTATCATTTTAAGTGTTCTTTCAAATAAGACAGACTTAAGTTTCGTTTCATAGGCACTTTAACAAAAACAACAAGGTGAAAAAATAAAACCTGATTAATTACAGTACCTTCGCCGTATCGCAGAATCCAGTATCCACGGCAAATTAGTAGCACCCAGTACTAAAATTTTGTCATTATCAACACCGACTCCTGTACATTTCAAAGTAATGAAGGAAAAGTATAATTGATTACCATAATTAATTACCATAATTAACTGGAATCTTTAAAATTATCTACTATAGTCAATTATCATAATTAATTACTGATTATCACTATAATTAAATACCATAGTAATTACCATAGTTAATTACCATTTAACTAATTACATTAATTATCATTAATTAATTAATTACCAGAATTACATTGCAGTAATTAATTCCATAATTAATTACATTAATTACCAGAATTATTTACATTAATTATCATAATTAATTACCATAATTAATTATCATAATTAATAATATGATTGGTAATTCACCCTACAAGTTAACTATGTGGCATCAAAAGTAAAGAAATCCATTCAAACCTTGCATCTGCACCAAAAATTCTGTTTTAATCCTCCGCGCTGACTCGCTTTCGTTTTCACTCCGCGATGAACAAAGCGAGTCTACTTCGTCGATGAATATAATAGCAGGTTTTTGTTCTCTTGCTAGGGAAAAGAGTTGCTTCACAAGTCTAGAGTAAAAACCGCGTAAAATATGAACTAAACTACGTTTAAAGACGTTACACTAAGTTGCAGTATAAGACGTCACACTATGCTGCGAGACGTTTCGCTACGTACAGAATACAGATTTTAATTACTTCTTCCCACAAGGGGCTTTTCAAGAGCAATTTACATTACTAAATTTCAAGTGGCAGAGTCGAAGGCATATTAAAGGCGCTCGAAGCAGCCGCCCTACGACACATTTATGACACACATGTCAGACCACGAATCACAGACCTAGGTGTTGATTTTATGGAGGGAGGAAAACCGGAGAACCCAGCGAAAAACCCTCGAAACACAGGAGAGACCAACTAAACTCTACTCACATGAGTGTTCCAAGCTCGAGAACGGGGTTATTCCCAGACGGTCACCCATCCAAGTACTAACCCCGTCAAACCGGGCTTAACTTTTGGTGAGAGGCAGCGCCCTAACAGCACACGCCACCCGTGCTTATAAGACGATACGCTACATTCTACGACATTACGCTACGTTGTAATAACAAGTTACGCTACGCTGTAAAAACGTTACGCTATGTTGTAAGACGTTGCGCTGACGACATTACGCTACGTTGTAAGATGTTAAGCTATACGTTCTAAAACATATACGCTATGTTATAAGTCGCTACATACGTTGGAAGACATTCCAGTTTAGAAATACGGCTTATATAACGGGGCGGTTTATCTAAGGATTTTTCCGAAGAATTACCGAAAAACTGGCACTGCAGTTTATAAATGGTGCGACTTCTAGTCCAAAAAATACGGTAACTCACTAACTCTAACACACCACAGCAAGTTGATAACATATGGTACAGAAAATTTCTTTATACCAAAAAGTCTTTTCTGTGAAAATACCTTTCACTCTCTCCAAGCCATTTGGAAACTAAATCTGACGATGCAACTGACAGGAATGTGGAGTTATTGGCTTCAGTAGCAACAGCTTTGGCGAGATATGATTTTCCAGTACCAGGAGGCTAAGAAAAAGTATATCAAAATATTATTCCGACTTGAAATTTTCAGTATTTTAACTATCTATCTTTACTTTCTATTATTAACAAAAAAGATGAGGGAATACTGATTTTCAAGTAAACATTGGAATGGTAAGGAATTGGTAATATAAATTAAGTTTATCTAATCCGAAAGAACTTGTGAAATGGCAAAGAAAGACCTTTTACAACTTTGCCGTATTTTTCTTTGTTTTCAAGATGATAATTCAATTTGTTTGATATGTACCATACATGTGAATGAGATATACTCTGACGTCATAACCAGAGTATGGCATTTTCACATATAGTAAAATCAGTTATATCTCCAAGTTTGTCAAAGAAGTTCTTAAGTTATAAAGATTGACGTTTGCAGCTCTTCCATATCTCACTTCGTTCTTTAAATATTGAGATTTGTTTTATATGTAATTAATTTATTATCGAGTCGGTTTTCTTTGTTCTTCCGATGTCTTTATATCGCATAAAGCCCTTGAATAATAATTAGAAACGAAATGAAGAAAAAAACAAGGAAAATCTTTGTCCAAGGTGGAAAAAAAACTTTGTTGGAAAACCTCCTCGATAATAAATTAAGTCAGATAAATCCCTCGAACGTCGGGATGTATGCGATATAAAGCCCTCGGACGCTGCGCGTCGTTCGGGTCTTTATATAGCATACATCCCTCGTTCTCGGGATTTATCTATTACATAACATCACTTAGACGTCACACTGTATAATGGACTTGTTGGAAAATCCTGAATATCAAATTGAGATTATTTAACGAAATCACATTAACTGTGCATGTGCTTCTGTGTATCGCAGGACACTATACATGAAAAGTTTCAAGTGATTTACTTGAATTATTGCAAGAATAGACATGATTTTCCAACAAGTCATTATACAGTGTGACATCTAAGTGATGTTATTTGCATATCACGCAAATCTCAATATCTAAAGAACGAAGTGAGATATGGAAGAGCTGTAAACGTCAATCCTTATAACTTTAAAAGTTCTTTGAGTCTCTCCCGCACTTATTTTTCGCTGCATAAGCCCTTTAAAATTAGACAAACTTTAATTAACATTTACATTTTCCTTTAACATACCCCATATAATAATATTCCACGCCATGGTGTTCTTTTTCCTGTAAAAATAAATCATAGTCAATGATACTTGGTTTGAATAAATGAATAATATTATTCTTTAATTCAAAAATACAAGGTTCTGTCACTTGCCACACCTGTGAAAAGATGCGGAAATTTGATAGGTAATATGACAGCCTCTTTTAAAGATTCTTTAGCAGATTCCAAACCAGCAACATCGTCCCATTTCACATTCGGCGTTTCCATAACAATAGCACCTAAAAACGACACAAAAGTTTACCCTTTCACTCCCAAATAAGGAATTTGCTGTACTTTATTATTTTACTCGGTCTAACACCAGACAATTTTACTCGTCAATGAGAGAGCTGCCAGAAAGTTGGGAGTGAAAGGGTTAAGAACTGATATATTTATAATCTCAAAATACTTTATCAAATTCTAAGTTCTTAATTTAATTTAAAAAGTGTGCTGGTGAAAGTTTTTTTATTAAGAATGGTACATTGACTGTCCCTGGTGAAATATCCAGTGCTTACTTTGTGTTTCGCGCACAAATTTGTTATTCTTTGACCCTGGCCCTGAAAACATCCTAATCCTAACCCTGATCCCAACCCCAATCCTAACCCTAATGCATATTCATGCGCAAAACACAAAGTAATAACCGAAATATCCTGTAGGATCGAATAGGATCTTGTAGGATCCTATAGGATTAGGATTTTATGTACTGTAGGATCCTGACAGGATCCTAAGCAGATCCTACAGGATCCTGTTGGTTTAGGATCCTATGTTCATTGTTGGACTCTATTCAGGATCCTGTATCCAGAATGGACTTCTTGGTCAGTAGTTGTTGTTTTTAATAGACCTAGCAATCAGATTGGGAATGGTTAGAAACGTTTTGGACTGTTTTTAAAATAGTTCCATGGGTATCAAAAAAAATTCTCCTGCACAGGATCCTACAGAATCTTTTAGGATCCTACAGGA
The DNA here is from genome assembly GCA_035771165.1 of Paragorgia papillata. Lineage (NCBI taxonomy): Eukaryota > Metazoa > Cnidaria > Anthozoa > Scleralcyonacea > Coralliidae > Paragorgia > Paragorgia papillata. The sequence continues at coordinate 2,795,689 of JAWNZC010000025.1, read as the reverse complement.
TCTTTTAGGATCCTACAGAATCTTTTAGGATCCTACAGGATCTTTTAGCAGAATCTTTTAGGATCCTACAGGATCTTTTAGGATCCTACATAATCTTTTAGGATCCTACAGGATCTTTTAGGATCCTACAGAATCTTTTAGGATCCTACAGAATCTTTTAGGATCCTACAGGATCTTTTAGGATCCTACAGGATCTTTTAGGATCCTGCATAGGATCCTGCATGATCCTATAGGATCCTGTTCCAGAATTGTATAGATCCTGCATCCTACAAGATATTTTTATCCTTAAAAAAATTCACCGAGGGTCTACATCATTGGTGGTGGTGTGTGCAATACATTTGCAAGCTTGGTGTAAAACATGTAGTTTGTAGTGTAAGGACAATCGAGAGATGTTCATTGAGCTTATAACTTTGCACCTGCACTTGCACAATGAATACAGTAATGCAAAACCAACATTCAAATTGAAACCAATATAAAAATTCTGAATGAAAGAAAACAAATATAGAAAACACTCAACTGTGCAATTGGCCTTTTAATTTTTTGCTTTGTCCATCGTCATCATCGTCAGATTCCTTATCGGAGTTTTTATCATTCCTAGAACACCAAATAAAACCTAATGTTTGAACATCAAACTTTTCATGCCATAAATCTAAAAAAATAGGCATGAACAAAGCTATATACATGTAATGGCTATACAGTACTAGCTCATTCCCATAAAACTTGGCACATGAAGAGTCTGATGTACATGTACATGTACAGGAGGAGCCCATTCAATGCTTTAGACTCAGTCTTGGAATGACCATTGTGCCATTTTGATATAAATTGTAAAACAATGGCTGCCAATTGTTTCAAGGCAAAACAGCACAATAGCCAGTCTAAGCCTATTAAGCAGACTAATTAGCATTATTATAGACTAAATAGCAGAATTCAAGAAAAAGCAATATGATTAATAGGACTAACTTACAACTTGCTTCCAGATCCTGATGTTGCCATAGGTTTCTTTTTGTTTTTTCCAGATTTTAAGTGGGTTTTTAGTTTTTCTGCTCGCTCCAAATACTGGAGACACTTATTACGAATGGTTTCTTTTGATTTATCTCCTTGTGCTTCATCTGAAAGGTTTTTTAGCCAAAGGTTTTAGCCCAAAGCAGCCTCTTAATTGTTTTACTCTGTCTAACACCAGGCAATTTTTTTTACTAGTCAAAGGGAGAACCCTCAGACATCCTAGAGTAGGCAGCAATGGGTTATTAACAAGTGACTAACCCATTCTTACCCGAGCAGCCAAAATAGCCCCTTTATTAATAAATTACTCTGTCTAATGCCAGATAATTTTACTCATCAAAGAGAGAACCTTTAGATATCCTAGGCAGCAATGGTTAAGAAGTGATTAACCCATTCCTGCCTGAGCCAGCCAAAAAAGCTCCTCTATTTTTTCACTCTGTCTAATGCCAGATGATTTTACTCATCAAAGGATGAACCTCAAGCATACTAGGCAGCAATGGGTTAACAAATGATTAACCCATTCCTGCCCGAGCTGACCAAAATGGGCCCCTTTATTATTTATTTTGTCTAATGTCAGACAATTTTACTTGTCAACCCTCACACATCCTAAGCAGTAATGGATTAACCCTTTATAACCTAAAAAACCTGGCTGAATAAAATCATCTGGCATTAGCAAGAATAAAATTCTTAAAGTTGCCATTCTTGCAGCTATATTTAGAGCACTATTATCCTAGATACGTACCATAAATGCTCGATTTAGCGCCGCGGCGCTTATTAAATTATACTACTTCTGGATGTGGCGCTTAATCGAGAGCAGTGCTTAATCGAGAGCGGCCCTTAATCAAGAGCAGCGCTTATTAAATATAAGTAAAAGAACATCAACGTCCTGGTCATCGCCTTCTTGATCGTCGTCTGTCATCGCCTTCTTGATCTGTCAACAAATTCCCTTAAACGTCTAAGAGCACCTAATCCTGATGTGATTTTCTTGCAGATATTTTTAGTATTGTTTTTCCAAGATAAATGTTATGTATTAAAGATTCCCTTTAAGGTGTTAGCGTATCGGTTTGTGTTTTTTTTTGCTGATTCATCTTTTGTGTGGAATTATCCTACTTCTGGATGCGGCACTTACCGGTAATCGAGAGCAGCGCTTAATCGAGAGCGGCACTAAATCGAACATTTACGGTAACCCCAAAATAACCCTAACCCTAAATAACCAGGATTATCCCTTCAAAAGTGTCATAAAAATAGCCTAACCCAGACAGTGTAGCTATATTTATGAGACTTTTGCTGTAGATATTCCCACTTTGTATAAAAATTTGGCCTAGAGAAGATCTTACTGGAACTGAGAACCCTGGAGTTAAATGCAGATGTACATTACTGTACATATAAAATTATGTTATTTTTATGTCAGTTAATGCTGTTGACAATAAATGTCATTCATATGGCCTTCCCACTGTTCCATATCTACTGATGTACTGTTCAAACAGAAGTACAGAGTACATTGACTTCATAATACAAAAAAACAAAACACTGATAAACACAATCGCACAATAATTACAAACAGTATCGAGTATTCTAAATTACGAAATGCAAGAAACAAATACGCTTACACTTGATAGCATGAAGAAAGTACTCTACACCATGTTCATACAGTCTTAACGCTTCCTCATAATTGCCAGCCTTGTCTTCTTCTGTAGCTTTAGTCACAATGTCAATGGCTTTCTATATAAACGTTCAAAGATCCGTTTTATAAACATATTCATCATGACATCGGCTAAATGTTTGCAACAATCCACTTGACTTGACTAGACCACTATTAAAGTCTTGCTATTTTGCTCGAAATCAATGATATATCATCTATTTCACTGACTAACAATAGCAAGTGTCTTACTTACTTGAAACGTTCCACTAGTCATTGTCTTTTGGCAAAAATCATGTACTAAAGATGTGCATTTCCTACACTGATAACTCGATGCTTGGCGGATGATAACTTTCGTACTCGCGCCTGCAGTACTTTGCGTCAGTGCTACAAACAGATAATGACGTCATCTTTATGAGATGTCCGGTCCGGACCGCAAAAATCAACGTTCGTAGCGTGTAATCCATGGTGTAATCACAGCCTGCGGTGGAATACGGGGGTAGAGGGGTGGGTGCCTGGTAGCTTCGGACGATAACTGTTATTTGGAAATTTGTAAATAAAGTAAAGAGAATCACCTGTGTAGCAGCCGGTTTGGGGGGGGGGGGGGGGGGGGAGGAAGGAGGCGGGACGGGCTGGTTACGCAGGCCAGCTTATTATTGCTAATAGACGAGTTTCAGGGTGTTGCGCGCGCATCATTTTGCGAAAAAACTCTATACTTTGTACTTTGTGAGCCCGCCAATACCCTTGCAAAATGATGCGCGCGCAATACCCTGAAATTCGCCTATTCCTTGCAGCTCATGTCATGGGAATGTACCATTACCATGTTGCTAAGCGACGTCGTAATAACCTCCCCCCCAGTGAACTCTGCCTCCCCCGCATTGCGAGTTTCAGATTCCGAAACATCAGAAATAAGGAAGGTTTCCATGACACCAGCCCAGCATGGGGAAATTTATTTTTTTTGCATTTATGTTTATATAGAAAATTAAAATATAACTAAAACAATGAACTCAGAAGCAAACATACAAAACAAAAATTGTAAAAATCTTTTGGTTGGATGGTTGGTTAGAAGGATAGTTTCTTTTAGTAACTTCTCAAGCCACTGGGAGAAAGTGGGTCTGGAACTGGACTACTCAAGCTGGCCCCTTATTTATCGCAACAAAAATCGCATGTATAAACGGGTCTTTCATTTCAGATCAAGCTGACAGCCATTATAAACTCCCATTAGAATTTTGCCTTACTACATACTTAACTCCGTTTGACATAAATGAAAAAAATAACAAAATAGTGCATGGCACTGCGTGGGTAGGCTCGTGTGGTATTCTCCGCATGCTACTTTATTTACTCACACGATACGGCCAAAAGAAGTTGGACTATACACACTGCAAGTTTAGAAAAACCTCCGAAAAAATATTCAGTACTTCAGTTAAAGGGTATTGGCAATACAAAATTAAGTTTGTCTCATTTGAAAGAACTCGTCAAATGGTATAAGAAGACCTTTTGCAATTTTTCTCTATCTTTCTTGTGTTTTGAAATATTTCGACCAAAGACAGCGTTCTGCCCGCCATCTTGTTGTCGGACAGCACGCTGTCTTTGGTCGAAATATTTCCAAAACCAAAACAGATACGGAAAAATTGTAAAAGGTCTTCTTATACCATTTGACGAGTTCTTTCAAATGAGACAAACTTAATTTTTATTGCCAATACCCTTTAACTTCATTTTTCTGATTTTGAAAGCCCTCTCTGACGAAGGGCCTTCGCTCGAAACGTTAGACTCCTACGTTCTCTGTTTCGGCAGTATATCTAACCGTACTATATTTCGATTGTTGTTTCAACACTGTCTACGCAGCACGCTACTTTTATTTCACAGCGCCGCATGAAGAGAGCCTGCTCGCAGGCTAGTCGTTTGTGTGCTAAGGTATGCTAATGCCTAGAAAGCTAGATCAAAACCTGGCACAAAACTCACAGCCATGTTGAATTAGCCGAAACTTAAACATCAATCATTGACGCAATTGTGCCCATTGAAAGGAAAAGCGAAAAAGTGCTTGTTAAAAGTTGTTTAATTTAAATGTCAAATAGTTTCACAACCAGGATCAACACAGCTTGTTTGTCACTTCTTCGTGTAAATCCTCTCCATTCAACGAAATTTTCCAGCAGAAAGATTCCTCATTTCATTCATACCCTCTACAATAAAGTAAGACAAAGAAACTGCAGTGAGCAAACGGTGGTTTGGCGTGCTCCATCGAGTTATTAGGGACCTTAAGATGCTAGGACGACGACGGCGGTTAAAAAGCAATTCAAATTTTAGTATTAAAATTAAGTCACGGTTAACTGACTACTGTATTCAATACTTGAAGCTTGTTTTATAATTTTCAAAGTGTTAAAACGGTTGCAGTGTCTGTGTTAAGGCAATCTCAGCCAACAGTTCTCAACACCCCACGAGTCAACGTCGTCCTGGAGACGTGAAAATGCTCTGAGTGGCGTTGTACACAGAGCGAGGACGGTGTTCAGATTACTCTTGGGACTAGAAATTATTCATTATCTTTGTTTTGCAAGAAGAATGCTTTTGTTTGAAGGACGTCGTCCTCGAAGTTGCCGTCGTAGATCTTAAGGTCCCTAATATCCTGGGTGCCAGAGGTTCTTCCACGCTCGTAGGGACAATGGGGATACAGGAGGACTCCCACTTCACCGCCTGGCTTCCTCGTGTGTCCCCGTTATCCCCCACGAGCGTCGAAAAACCTCTGGCACCCAGGGTATCGAGTTATCGATGAACCTGGAAAGTTGCGACAGCGCGTGTCTCTATCACATATAGAGACACATCACGGTCATGATTTTCCTTTGTGTTTTCCTCATGAATTATTAATGATTTATGAACTTACTTTACAAAATGAGCAATGTCCCAGTTTGTGTCAACCGATCGAACTTCCGAAATGACAGGCTCGTCATCTGTTACGATAGCAATCTCGTACTAAAACATGAATATAAAATAAATAAATAAATATAGACTGGTTAACATGTTCGCATGGTTTCTGAAACTCGCGTATATCATTTTGGCGTCACTATGCAATGAAGTTACTTACGCGATTCAAGGACCTCGCGTCTCGATAAAACAAAACTCGTAGGCATGTCACTAGTAACTTTTCAGCGTCTTGCCTAGATATATTCGGGTTCTTTTCGAAGGCATCACGAAGAATAGGCTAAAGACCGAAGATAATGAACAATAAACCACAAGAATCGTATTCCTACGACACGTTAGATATCTACAGACTGTGAATATGAAGTGAAGTGAAGTGAAGTGAAGTCAAAGTGAGGTGAAGTGAAGTAAAGTAAAATGAAGTAAAGTGAAGTGAAGTGGAGTGGAGTGGAGTGAAGTGGAGTGGAGTGAAGTGAAGTGAAATGAAGTAAAGTGAAGTGAAGTAAAGTAGAATGAAATAAAGTGAGGTGAAGTGAAGTAAAGTCAAAGTGAGGTGAAGTGAAGTAAAGTGAAATGAAGTAAAGTAAAGTAAAGTAAAGTAAAGTGAAGTGGAGTGAAGTGAAGTGAAATGAAATAAAGTGAAGTGAAGTGAAGTAAAGTAAAGTAAAGTGGCGTGGAGTGAAGTGAAGTGGAGCGAAGTGAGGTGAGGTGAGGTGAAGTGAAGTGAAGTGAAGTGAAGTGAAGTGAAGTGAAATGAAGTAAAGTGAAGTGAAGTAAAGTGGAATGAAATAAAGTGAGGTGAAGTGAAGTTAAGTGGAGTGAAGTGAAGTGAAGTGAAGTGAAGTGAAGTGAAGTGAAGTAAAGTGAGGGGAAGTGAAATAAAGTGAAATGAAGTAAAGTGTAGTGTATAGTACCTGAGCTATATATGCTCCATATCCAGTGGCAAGAGTTGGTGATTCGTATGCAATACCGAGCTTATCGACATAACCGAGAAAACTTTGAGGAAAAAATATTAATAACGTTAATTCACAGTCAATATCTCTACAACAAATCCAAATTTTTAGCAACAAAATACTGGCGTTTCAAGCATGCAGAGTCCTTGAAACTATACCCACATGCACATTTTGAGCAGATTGCGCATCACTATTTTATCGCTAAAAATCCCAGCAGTTCACCACTTTGCACATCTAAATTTCATGAATTGGATAAAAATACTTACTTTTTACCTTGGTGGCGTCCAGCCACAAGAATTTGATTCCATAGTGGGTCAATTTTTGTTCGTCTAAAAATACATACTTACATGTACAATGTTTTCGTTTTTTGTTAAACATTTCCCCCACATATTATAACATAGTGTAATGTCTTACAACATAGCGTATTGTCTTACAAGTTACAACATAGTGTATTGTCTTGCAACATAGCGTATTGTCTTACAACATACTAACATAGTGTAATGTCTTATAACAAACGAAATGTCTTACAACATAATATAACGTCTTACAGCACAGCGTAACGTCTTCAAAATAGCACAATATCTTACAACATAGCACAATGTCAGAATGTCTTACAACACAGCACAATGTCTTACAACATAGCACAATGTCTTACAACATAGCACAATGTCTTACAACATAGCACAATGTCTTACAACATAGCACAATGTCTTACAACATAGCACAATGTCTTACAACATAGCACAATGTCTTACAACATAGCACAATGTCTTACAACATAGCACAATGTCTTACAACATAGCACAATGTCTTACAACATAGCACAATATCTTACAACATAGCACAATGTCAGAATGTCTTACAACACAGCGTAATGTCTTACAACATAGCACAATGTCTTACAACATAGCACAATGTCAGAATGTCTTACAACATAGCTTAATGCCTTACAACATAGCACAATGTGACAATGTCTTACAACATAGCGTAATGTCTTACAACGTAGAATAACTTTTACAACATTGCATAATGTCTTACAACATTGTCTAATGTCTTATAACATGATGTAACGCATACTATCGTAACGTAACATCTCATAACATAGCGTAAGGATACCTTATAGCTTGTACTTTCCCATTTTTAATAACTTAAATTTTGTCTCATAACAAAGCATAAATGGTTGAGGGATGTCCTGTGCACCCTCAAGAAATCGTATGGCCCAGCCTGATAATAACACAAGTGTACAAGGGTACTATACATGTATAGAATATACCTGTTATACAGAACTCTAGTAAGCCAAGAATATATTGATTTTGGAGTATAACCGTGATTATCATCAAAACAGGCATTGTCAATACTGCAATAAAATGCATAACACAAGATTGAGATTTACAAATGAAATGGATCGTTTTCACTTACGTGATCGGTGGCCCCGTTGGGGTGGTGAAACAATACAAAATGTTTGAATAAGACTATGAATAGAGTTAAATTCCCATAGGATAAAGGTTGTGCACCAATATGGCCACCATTTCATTGTTTCTGTGCACCAATATGACCGCTGTGATGTCAGATGAAAACCAAGAATATCCCGATATCCACGGGATACAAGATTTTTGTTTTGGATACTAGAAGTCTTAACTTCAGTATGCAACGGGATACAATAAAATTTTGGATAGTGCACAGCTACAGAATCTGAGGTAGGTGCCGTTGGTGACCATGTTAGCAAGCAAAGTAACTGTAAGCAATTGCGCCATGAGCAAATAGCCAGCAAACTAAGCAATAGCAATTAGGGTAATGAGAGAAGCAATAGGCGTTTGCCATGACAACTCTGTCAAGGCAGACCACAAGGCACCAGTCACACTGACAAGTCAGTGGAATAACATATACGATCTATAGGATTCTATACTTCGTATCTACACAGGTGGGGAAAGGGCAAAGGGGGAGCACAAGCTGAGGAAAGACACTACTTGCAGCAAAGCAACAGACGCTCAATGAATCTCGAATGCGCGGGAAACCCCTTATTGTAATTGATGTAAGGGCTCCCCGAATAAGGGGAACCGCAGGCCAACTACATCAGCAGTTAACTTTGCTTAAATATATATTCCTATATTTAACCACATTTAAAATATGGTAGAATTGAGTCAACAAATTATTTTTGAAAACTTACACTTTCTGTTTCAGTACTTCTTGGAGGTACTGAAAATCAGCGATGTCACCAGACCCACCAATAACGGTATTTTCATTCACTTTCATTAAGCGGGAAAAAGAACGGAACCTTGCCAGAGAGCCATAAGAACCTACAGAAATATTAACTTAATGTTTTAACACCAGACAAACATTTTATTCTGATGAAGGCCTGAACAGTGAAGGGCTTTACCCAAAACCAGTGGCATAGCGAGAGAATTAGTGACACCAGAGCCCACAGGAAGCAGAGATTCTAGGGGGGCTGGGGGCATTTCCTGCATTTTGAGGATGCTTTTCTCGTATTTTCGGTTGTGGTGCCGAGCTGGATTCAATGTCTTCAATTGGTGTTAAACTCATACAGATATTCCAAATTATTTTCTTAAACAGCGTTAACAAAAATTGAAGGAATTACACATAAAAAATTATTGATTTGGGTGGTTTGCTTCAACAACGGACGACTGGCAGATGAGGGAAAAGGAAAGGCAGCTAGGCTGGATAAGTTCTTACTATGGTTCTGGTTTGAGCGTGGACACACGTAATTTGACGAAACATGTTTCACACGGGAAACTAGCATGTTGCTAAGCGGAAACTGTAACGACTAAGAACTCCACAGTGCTTTTTTGATCAGCTATTACGCTGACAAACCCCACAACGCAACGTTTGTGCGAAGAAACAATACCGTTTGGCCTTAGTAATGTTACAGTTTTCGCTTAGCAACATGTTAGTTTCCCGCGTGAAACGTGTGTTGTCAAATTACACCTGTCCACACTCAACTGTATTTTGGTCTCGCATTATTTAAAATTTATCATAATTATATTCAGCCTATTATATTCATCATAATTATATTCAACCCATAATCCCAATTTCTATGAATATTATTACCTAATGTATCAGCAGCAAGTGCAACACCTCCATTGAAACATACACCAAGGACAGATGTACCTGTGGTAATTGGATACCTAGTAAACAACATTTCATATCCAATAATCAGTGCTGTGAGTTACATTTTTAAGTAACTGTAACTGAAACTAGTTACTTTTTCTGAAGAAGTAACTGTAACTATAACTAGTTACTTTTTTAAAGAACTGAAACTAGTTACAATATTTGGTTCAAAAAAGTGACTAGTATAGTTACTGATATTCAGTTGAGGATATCATTCTTTCTTGATAAAAATGATTTTGATATAATAATAAAGGTACATTATTATGTATACATTTGACTATTTCTGCTTAGTGACAACCATATTTAGGCATTTAGCTGTAAAACATAATTATGGTACTGGCATCTAAAAACCAGTAATTTCTTTGTTGATTCTAGTAACACAGACAAAGGAATGTAACTTTGTAACTAGTTACAAAATTTTTGAAGTAACTTTGTAACTGTAACTAGTTACTTTCTTTTCATTGTAACTTTTATCGGTAACTAGTTACTTTTCTAAGGATGTAACTGTAACTGTATAAACTAGTTACAAAAATTATGTAACTTTTACAGCACTGCCAATAATTAACTTCCATATACTACACAATACAGTACAAGTATATGCAGTACATATTAAATGATTATTAACCAAGAACAAGATCTATGCTGGATACTATCAGATCAAGGTCTTGACAGTATGGACTGAGCTGTGTATAGACTGGATGTTTGATATTTTCCTAAACAGACCATGTAAACAAGATTAATAACTCATTTCTTATTTGGCTATTTCAAGTTTTTTGGATACCTATTGTATCAAAATTATTGTGAAAATTATCATCCAAGACAGTGGTCCAGATACTATATAACAAAAATTGATATAACAAAAATTCTGCGCGGATTCTTAGACAAATCTTGAAAATGCGCGGACAGAAATCCAGACGAAAAATGCTGCGCGGGGAACGCGCAGACCAAACTTTACAGTCTGGCTCAAGCAGTCAATTCAAGCTGAATAGGTTATATTTAATAAACTTTTTATTTCATAATTCATAGTGTAAACGTAAAAGAAGTGTACCCTAAATAATGAGGAAATGCAAGATTTTTATGTTGAGATTTCAATCTTAGAGATGCCTGCTAAAACTACAACTATAGTCTATAATTTATAAACAGTCGAACGTGTGGCCGTGGTCCGGATTTTAAGAACGTATTTCCAGCAAATAAAAATGAAACAATCTCGCTTGAAGCAGATACATATTGAAGTACTTACATGCTTCTTTTCACTGGTTCGTTCATACTGGTCGAACTGGCGTTAGGAAAGTTGTAAAAGCTGCCAGGAGAAGGACCATTTTCCCAAAACGAGCCATTCGGTAAAGACGCCATTTTGCTTACTCATGGAAGCTCGTTCCCAGACTCTTCTTGCCAAGTCCTCCCGTTTTCTGCGCTAATTCTGGCAGAATGCGCAGAAGTACAATGATCATGCAGGGACAGGCTATGCGTGCGCACAAGCAAAGTCAATATTTTGCAGATAATAGACCACTAATTCAAAAAGGCGAGTAATCTGAATATTCTTTTATGTGCATCTTAATAAGCCTTTCTGGCCTCCCTCGTTTGTGTGTCTGCAATACAAAAGAATCTTTGCTTGAAAACGAGGCCAGAAAGGCTCATTCAGATGCACATAAAAGAATATTTAAAGAGTGGTCTATAAATTTCGCGCTCTACCTACCTTTCCAGTTCTGCTCAGCAGATTAATAGTATATTGAATATTATTTTATATGCATCATAATAAGCCTTTCTGACTTCGTTTGTCGTCACGAGGCTACGGGCAGGCTCATTTGGATACACATAAAAGAATATTTAATTAAAGTAGTGGATTATGAAAGTGGTCTGTATTGACCATTGTTAACCAATCATTCTACAGCTTCTATGATATATGAGTCAAGACTGAAGACTTGTTTCTTTATTTTACTTCTTAAAATAAGGTAATTACAGTCGTTTGCACCTAAGTGAAACACTGTCCGTCAAAACATGTTCAAAGTTAACGGGATTGGCTGAAGGGCACAGAGATGTACGTTTCGGGCCAAGGTAAAACTTTCAACGTTGACATACAGTGTGTATCAAAAAAACCGGAAGCCTTAGAAAATGATTTAGTATTCTTTTAAAACAACCTATTGTAGTAGTTTGAAAGCCCTAAAAGCGCTGCGTTATAAATTAATGAGGACATAATTAGTTAAACAGGAAGAGAAAAAGCTTTTAAATACTTTCACCATGCATACACTTCAAGTTATCTTAATTTCCCAGGTGTATAAGACCGTGTTTTTTACGCATCCGTGGCTCAGAGGTGTTTAGGGCTTTCAAACTACTACAATAGGTTGTTTCACAGAATACTAATTCATTTTCTAAGGTTTCGGGTTTTTTATACACACTGTAGAACATGTTTTGATGGCGGTGTTTCCGCTTCAGTGAAAACGACTGTAATTATCTTCTTTGAAGAAGCAAAATAAAGAGACAAGTCTGGACAGTCCAGACTTGTCCCTTCCGACTCATAATAGAAGCTGTAGAGTGATTGGTTAACAAAAACATATCCAATAGTCAATAGACCACTTTCATAATCAACTTTAAAAATATACTTTTATGTGCATCTAAATAAGCCTGCCTAGCCGATCGTTATGACAAACGAGGCCAGAAAGGCTTATTAAGATGCACATAAAAAGTATATTTTTCGCTCAATCTTCCTAAGGCTATACGTCCACACGTATACGTTTTCGTAGCGTTTTCATATTGTTCTCCGTCCTCAAGGGAATAGAAAACAATGGTCTACTCACCTGAAACAATATGAAAACGCTACGAAAACGTATACGTGTGGACGTAGCCTAAATGACATCAAAATCTTGTCTTCCGGAGGTTTTAATTGGTTCGAATTACTTCCGGCCATGTTGCAACACCAATAGTATATAAAGCCGGATGAGAAGACGGGAGTTCGTCACTTTGAAGTTTTTCGTGAGCTGGACAACAAGACAACTACGGCTGAAGATTTCTCTACGGATTAACAGACAACCATGGCTGGTAAGTTATGTGGCACATATTGTATCAGTAATACTGGTTGAAGTTATATGATGTAGATTGGTGTATCATGTATCCGGAAGAGTATTAAATCAGTTAGTTTCAGAAATTGCAGCTTGATGTTAGTAATAATTCTAGTGGCCCAATGGTTAGAGCGTCTGGCTAGCATTCAGAAGGTTGCGGGTTCGAGTCCCGCTTAGAGCTCAGAGTTTTTCTGAGTATTACCAATTAACACAGCTTGTACAGCAAACAACTGACAAGTATTAAATCAGCTTGTAATATTGATATGAGTTGCTACTCTACTCGACCATAGCTGGGAATCGAACGCGCGACCTTTGCTTTACCAACTGAGTTACATGGTTAAGTTAGGAGCAGGTCGTGAAATTATGGTACTTTTTTTTTATATTTCAGTTTGTGATAGATCTCACACGTACAATTTGTATATTAACTTGATACAGCTTTTTCGTCCGGTCGCATTCTTTAATATCATTACACAAGTTAAAACGATCAGTGTATACCTGTGTATAAGCTGACTTATAGTGAGGTTACAAGCTTGGACGAATAAGATTCCTTTACCGACTCTAGATTCCTTTTTTGGCAACACAACACCTATCCACCCAGGCGCTACTGCATGCATGAGCCTCGTGATTTAGCCGGTTTGGCCGAATACGTTATTACTATTGATACAAAACAAGCCGCACTGTAGGTGCGGTGCCTGTGTGAGTTTCTTGTCTACACGAGTTAATGTTTTGTCTTGAGGAAGACTGTCGATAATGGTGGTCGTGACTGACTGCAGTCATGAAGAGGCATGCAAGTGAAAATGAAGTTTCTAGCATCAGCGCTATAGCCAGACCCTACCCTAGGCACCACTGAACATGCACAACCAACAGTCTTTCTCAAGACTATACCAACCACTAGACGAAGAACTCCCAAATATTACATATATTGTAGAACTGTATCGTTCTTTATGATTTATATATATGTCTGATTAGATTGCCTAATCCTTGAGTGTAAATGTTTGTCTGCATGTCTGAGGTGGCTTTCGCAGTGAGAACAAAAATATTTATACATTTTTTATTTGTTTAGCAAAGAAGTTTAGGATATTGCACAATTTCTGAGTACACGCCATACGAGACCACTCGGTTGATTTAAGATTTATCAACACTTTGGCTAGGTTTAGGGGCTGTTTACATGAGCCGGCTAACCGGGCTGACTCGTGTCATGAAATTCTTTCCTCGGCCACAAAAATAGATTTTAATCAACGTTGGGTTTCGTTTACATCTAAACTAAACCAATTCTTCTTTGTACATTTAGTTTACGCGAGTTTCAAATCCACAGTGAGATCCTAATCAATCGCGTGAGCCAGTTAACCGGGCTAGCCCGGCTCATGTAAACAGCCCCTTACACCGTATCAGATAGTTTATATCATGCTTCGTTTCAAAATGCTTTTGATTCGAATGTAAACTCTGTTGGCGCTGCGCCACCAAGTCATTTTCGTAATCGATTAATCGAAGTTAACAATCCGGCAATTAAAACATGTTGATTGTTAAATCTAGACAACTGGGACTCAAAAATAAGAAAAGAGTGTTGATGATTTTCTCCCACTGCTAAAATCAACAAAATATGTTGTAAAAAAACAACAAACAACAAGAGTGCTGCGTAGGCGAAATACTGATGTTTCGAGCGAAGCCCTTGTATATGTTGACTTAGAAGAGATTAGATAGGGTTTCTTTCTCAAGGTTTTAACGTAAATCTCAAAAGTATTTCATTGAATGCATACTTGTAAGAAGTGATTGTATTTTTCTTTACCGTTTGCCAGATGTGAAAAAAGAAATTCAAGCTCGACAAAACGAACTCAATGAATTAGTTTCTGCGCAAAAGAATGACGAAGCTTTGAATTACTACACTGACGACTGCGTAATGATGGCACCTGCACATGAAACTGTTCATGGAAAAGAAGGTAACTCTACACTATATACACACACACAATGTCATTCCTTTATATGCATGCATGTACACGTCGCCAGATCATCTGTAATGCACGCGCTCAGTTAGATGCTTTATAGTGGTGTGCGTCGGATCGGATTGACTCCTTGTAATCCGAGGGTTCGCGATCATATCCGAGCCGAAGCCAAAAAATCGTAGTCCAATCCGATCCGAAAACAGCTGCTCAAATCCGATCCGATCCAAGAAAATTAAAACACCGGATATATGTTGCAATAATTGCGCAAACTTTCCGAAAAGGAAACCAATGAACAAATAAATTTAAGAAAACTACTATACAATAATAATCTTATGTAATAATAGCCTTCATATATTGTGCAACGTGCATACAACTAGTGAATTTGTTAAGTTTGTGACAAAAACAATGACAAAAGTGAATCTGATGCGGGTAAAAAAGTGGAAAATCCGATTCTATCCGATCTGGGGAAAAAAGAGCGAAATCCGATCCGAGAAAAAAAGAACAAAATCCGATCCGAACGATAAAAGTTTAGTCCGAATCCGATCCGGATCCGATCGGATTCGCACACCTCTTTCAACATGACCATTACTTCAAGTTGAAAGACAATAGAGCTTCCAAACCATATGTTCTATTAATTAACTATGGTCTAAACTATATTGCACCATGCATTTTACAGGTTTAAAAAAGTTAGCCGAAGCGATGGCCGCATTACAAAGCCAGATTGGAAAAACGGAAGCCACCATAGAAGAAGTCTTTGGAAACGGCGACGTAGTCACCGCTCGTGGTAAAGGAACTACATATGCCAAAGATGGATCAGTCCTTCTTCAAACCAAGTAAGAACTTTTTTGACTGTTGTTTAAATTTGGCAGTTTTCAACTTACGAATATAAAGGTCGACAACAGATGGGTCGCAATTACGCATCAGAAAGTAGACTAGGGTGGGGTGGAGTAAAGTAGACGGTGAACTGGAGTGGAGTGGAATGGAAATAAAAATTAATCGAATCTTATATATACATTTACAGGGCCCTAGGCGTATGGAAGAAGGTCGATGGCAAATGGTTGGTCCACAATTACATCTGGAACACCGATAAACCCATGTGATTGATCTTGGTTGAGAAGTCTGACTTTAATCTAGCTAATTAAAAAAATTCTACGAAAATTGATCAGTAACCATTGCTAATAAAAACTGTTTTCAACACGTCATTTTGTGACTTGCTTCTTGCTCAGCGCATACTAAATACTTACGTAATATTTAAAACCTGAGCAGCAGTGTTTCATTTTCCCCCAACAAAAATAGTGAGTGAACGCCGTTCCCCCGCATTCCCCCTGAAAAACATCACTGGTTAAAACCAATTGCTGGGTTGCACATGACGTCATGGCGGCCATGTTGGTTGGTACAAAAGAATATTATATATAAGACGTTATCACAGGAGAACAAGACGCGACCCCAGGCTCTTATTACATATGCCCCCATAATTTGAGTTGTTTATATATAAACACGATAAAAATATACGACAAATATTTGATTAAATACACTTTAAATATTGAAATAATGTAAAGATAACTTGCCCCTAGGATTATTGGTGTATTTAATCCGATATTTGTCGTAAATTTTTATCGTGTTTATACATAAACAAGGCGTATGTATAATAAGAGCCTGGGTTCGCGTCTTGTTCTCCTGTGATGCTATTGTACCTACCAACAAACATGGCCACTTTGTTCTCTAAATCTCAGGGGATTGATTGCAACCCACCACTAAAGACGAAATCCACTTACCTGAATCAGTAATTCAAATCTAGAAGAAGCAGGACTACCTCCACAGTCCACAGGTTAATTATGTTCAAAAGAAACATTTCATTTTCCACACTAAAATTAATAAATTTCACCGTTAAAGGGCATATGACTCGAAAATTAAGTTTGTTTTATTGAAAAGAACATTTAAAATGATAAAATAACATCTTTTGCAATTTTTGGTTTCCTTGCTTCGTTTTTGAGATATTCCAGTTTGTTTGATATGCAAATGACACAACTTTTTACGTCACACGTGCATAATGAGTATTATGAGTTACCGAGAGAAGGTTGCATATCTTTGCTATTGTGAAACGAAATCACTTGGAATTCTACATGTTTGGTGTTGTGGGTAGAAACACGCACATGCTTCCTTTGAGTTAAGCCCATGTTTTCATAATAGCAAATATATGTAACCTTTTCTGATAACTCATTATGCACATGTGACGTAAAAAGTTGTGTCATTTGCATATCAAACAAACTAGAATATCTCAAAAACGAAGCAAGGAAACCAAAAACTGCAAAAGATGTTATTTAATAATTTTAAATGTTCTTCTCAATAAGACAAACTTAATTTTCGAGTCATATGCCCTTTAAGTGAGCCTTTCTGCATGGCCTCGTTATGAAGCATTAAGATTTTTTTTGAATGCAGGCACACAGACGAGGCCAGAAAGGCTTATTAAGATGCACATAAAAGAATATTCAAATAACTCGCTATTTTTTAATAGTTGAGTTGGTTTTCTTTGTTCTTTCTAGAGCTGTATCTACGATATATCCCAAGAGAACCGATAATTAAAAATTCAAGGCGCTGTATAAAGAGTGTATAAAAAAAACCCCGGAACCCTTAGAAAATGAATTAGTATTCTGTTCAAACAACCTATTGTAGTAGTTTGAAAGCCCTAAACACCTCTGAGCCACGGATGCGTAAAAAAACACGGTCTTATACACCTGTGAAATTAATATAACTTGAAGTGTATGCATGCATGGTGAAAGTATTTAAAAGCTTTTTCTCTTCCTGTTTAACTTAATTATGTCCTGATTAATTTACAACGCAGCGCTTTTAGGGCTTTCAAACTACTACAATAGGTTGTTTTAAAAGAATACTAATTCATTTTCTAAGGGTTCAGGGGTTTTTTTTATACACACTGTAGATATTGCCCTAGTAATTATATGTTTTTTCGAAAACCTCCTCAACTATTAAATAAGTCCGTTAATTACCTCGAACCTCGGCTTTTATCCTCGGGGCCTGCGGCCCTCGGGCCGTATTTTTGGCTAAAAGCCTCAGTTCTGCGTAATTAACTGTGGTATATAGTATCTTCATTTGGTATTATGCTATTCACATCATATAACTACCAATGCTCACCATATGAGCACACGATAACAATATAATTAACACTTATTGACTGGGACCGAGGGAAACAGTATATTTTGTGGACCCGAGACCGCCGATGTTTTCTGAGGCGGAGAGAAACATCGGCGGTCGAGGGACTACAATTCACCGCTCAGAGCTGTTGCCAGGAGACAACAGGTGATAACCCTCTCGCCCACCAATGAGACGCGCAAGAAAACATGAACTTTGACATTTGGTATATTATAATTTTAATTAGTTTCTTTTATTAAGTACCCGAACAATAACGGTCATACGCCGTTTCCGCTATAAGGCAATAGGGACCTTAAGATGCTAGGACGACAACGGCGGTTAAAAAGCAATTCAAATTTTAGTATTAAAAAGAAGTCACGGTTAACAGACTACTGTATTCAATACTTGAAGCTTGTTTTATAATTTTCAAAGTGTTAAAACGGTTGCAGTGTCTGTGTTAAGGCAATCTCAGACAACAGTTCCCATCACCCCACGAGTCAACGTCGTCCTGAAGACGTGAAAATGCTCTGAGTGGCGTTGTATACAGAGCGAGGACGGTGTTCAGATTACCCTTGGGACTAGAAATTATTCATTATCTTTGTTTTGCAAGAAGAATGCTTTTGTTTGAAGGACGTCGTCCTCGAAGTTGCCGTCCTAGATCTTAAGGTCCCTAATGTCGACACGTATGCGTTTTCATAGCGTTTTAATATTGTTCTCAGTCCTCAGGGGAGCAGAAAACAATGGCCTCATTACCTGAAACAATATGAAAACGCTAGGAAAACGTATACGTGTGGACGTAGCCTTAGGCTACACGGTAACGTTTCCGAGCGTTTTCAAGTAATGAGCTGATTGTTCTCGATTCCCTTGTGAACAGTAAACAATACGAAAACGCTCGGAAACGTTACCGTGTGCACATATATAGCCTTAATCTTCCTAAATTGACACGATTAATTAAACATCAAAATCTTGTGTTCTGGACGTTTTGATTGGTTAGAATTACTTCCGGCCATGTTGCAATACCATACAGTATAGTATATAAAGCCGGCATCAGAAGACGAGTTCGTCACTTTGAAGTTTTTCGTGAGCTGGACAACACCTACGGCTAAAGATTTCTCTACGAATTAACAGACAACCATGGCTGGTAAGTTATGTGGCACAGATTGTATCAGTAATACTTGTAAAAGTTAAATGGTGTAGAGTGTGCATGTACGCCGAAGAGTAATCATTTTGTGTAATAATTGATAACCTTTTACTAGTCCGATGCTCTACCAACTGAGTTAAGTTAGGAGCAGGTCGTGGAATGATTGTACTTATATTTGAGTACAATTTGTAGAACTTGATATAGCTTTTTCGTCCGGTCGCATGCTTTGATATCTTACACAAGTTAAAACGACCAGTGTATTATATATAGCTTATAAGTTGACTATATAGTAAGATTACAAGATTACAAGATGAATAAGATTCCTTTACTCTAATTCTTTTTGTGGCAATACAACACTCGTATCGATTCATCCAGACGCTATACTGAGCCTCGTGAAATAACTGGTTTGGCCGCGAATATAAAGGCGTGGCTATATATTGCAAAGTTAATTTAAACTTTCCTTCATAAGCATTCGTTATTACTTTAAATATTGATTGATGAACATATTGTCGAGTACTGTAGGTTCCAAAACTAAGTTGTACTGCATGTATAGGTGTGTCTGCATGATTTCCTTGTCTCTAGGTTAACGTACGCGTAGTCTCAAGAAAGACTGCCGATAATATAGAGAGCTTAAGCAAATACAAGGCGAACGTCAAGGTAACGTCCTTAATACAATAGAATTTCTTATCGACAAAGAAGATGAATAATTTTTAGTCCCAAGTGTACAATCTTAACGCCGTTCCCGAGTTCTACATCCGTTATTCAGATAATTTTCATGTCTTTAGGACAACGTTAACTCGTGGAACGGCGAAACCTGTTAGTCGAGTTGACTTCAAACTATGCAACGAAATCCTTTCAGAACTCTAAGCTTTTGGATGCCGAAGAACATACGTTACGTATTCCATGCTACGTAAATGATTCGTGGTTTCTGCTCGATACTGAACTTTACATTGCCGTCGTCGTTCTAGTTCGCTTAAGCTCCCTAAATTAATGGTGGTCGTGACTGACCGCAGTCGGAGAGAAGTAAAAATGACGTTTCTATTTCTAGCGTCACCGCTTGCCAGACCCTATACCCTTCTACTCTGCAGTGAGTAGGATCTTTAAGATGCTAGGACGACAGCGCAAGATAACTTTACAATTTAAAGAAGTCACGGTTAACTATTATATTTGATATTTGAAGTTAGTTTAATGACTTCCAAAACACCTCGATACTGCTAAAATGATTGTAGTGTCCGTATTTAAAGTCGACCTCAAGAAACATTTCTCATCTTTTGGCTGTTGACGTCGTCCTGAACGTGAAAATGCTCTAAGTGACGTTATATAAAGAACGAGGACGGTGTTGCATGAGATTACTTTTGTTGTTTTTCAAATATAATTATTTTGTTTAGATGACGTCGTCATTGAGGTAATTGGCGTCGTATATCTTAAAGTAGAGAGTTTACGAGCAGAGACCACTCGGCTTTCGAGGGCTCGTTACCTATACTAAGAAGGCTTCTGATTGGATTAGATAACACCTCTAATAAATCTAATTCAGAGCACAAAAGACAAAGAGAAATTCCGCCCGCTCGCAAAATTCCACTGATCAGCCTTAAGATTTATCAAGACTTCGACTAGGTTTACACTGTATCAGATAGTTTATGCTTCGTTTCAAAATGCTTTTGGTTCGAATATAAATCTCCGTCAGCAAGAGCAGATGTGCGGGCGCTGCGCCACCGAGTCATTTTCGTAATTGATTAATCGAAGTTAACAATCAATCAAAAGATATGTTCATGTAATATATCATACACGAGGAGTGTTTCATCAGGATATCCAAACACCGAGACGTTTGTTGAAAACCGAGGCGAAGCCGAGGTTTTTGAACAAACTTCGAGGTGTTTGGATATCCTGATGGAACACTCCTCCGAGTGCATGATATATAGCATCTCAAACAAATCAGTATTTTAAGAGAAAATCAAGATGAAAGTTTGCTTAATTTATGTAATTTCTTCCTCCGATATCCAAACCACCGACGCGGTACTGATTTCCTTTGTGTTTTCTTCATGAGTTATTAATGAGTTTGAGATTGTTAAATCTAGACAACTGGGACTCTAGCTCTGGAAGAAAAGAAAATGGTGTTGATGATTTTCTCCCATTGTTAAAATCGACAAAAAAATTATTTTGTAAAAAAGTAGTGCTGCGTAGGCAGTATTTGTTTAGCATTAAGTGAAAAGGTGGTAAACTGCTGAGATTAGTTTTGATAACGAAATACTGCACACGGCGTTTCGAGTGGAGCCCTTAAATGTTGACTTAAAAACCCTAACGCTAATTTCAAAAGTATTTCATTGAATGCTTGTATAAAGTATATAATTGTAGTTTTCTTTTCCTTGAAATGCCAGATCTGAAAAAAGAAATTCAAGCTCGTCAAAACGAACTCAATGAATTACTTTCTGCAAAAAAGAATGAAGAAGCTTTGAATTACTACACTGACGACTGCGTAATGATGGCATCCGCACATGAAATAATTCATGGCAAAGACGGTAAATATAACCCTGTATATTATATACACACATTGTCGCTCCTATATGCATACATGTACACGTTGCCATATCATCTGTAATGTACTGCCTATGTTTAAAATAGTGTGTTCTAATGCGCTCAAATTGACGTGCAGTTGTCACTTTCTCGTGATTATACGATTCGACCGAATTAAAGAGTACAAGTTTTGCTACACTTCGACGAAGTTCAAAGTAATTTACGTTAATAGTGGTACATGTGTTTTGGTGTAATGTAGTAGTCGTTTGTCACCATTGACCTACTGAGACTTGGACGAAGATCTACAACTTTCAAACGACTAAACTTGACTCAACTAGAAAGCGCAGTATAGTATAATGTCGAATTAGTTGTACTAATAATCGAACTTGCAACCCAAAGCCCAGTGAGATGCTTTAACCATTTTGAGCTATTTAAACTCGGATGGAGAACTAAGGTTACCAGAGAACTAAGGTTACCAGTGTTAGCATGTGTTAAAAGTGGTACGTGTGAAGCTTGTGCAAGTCAATATGAACGTTGCATATTATTTGATCCACGTCTGGGGCTAAGATACAGGACATTGCAATACTGCCATGGCGTCTAAACTATTGCATCGTGCATTTTAGGTTTAAGAAAAATGTCTAAAGCGATGGCAGCATTACAAAGTCAGGTTGGAAAAACGGAAGGCACCATAGAAGAAGTCTTTGGAAACGGCGACGTGGTCACCGCTCGTGGTAAAGGCACTACCTATACCAAAGATGGATCAGTCCTTCTTCAAACCAAGTAAGAACCTTTTTTACAGTTGTTTACAATTTGGCAGTTTTCAACTTACGAATATAAAGGTCAACAACCAGATGGGTCTCGACAAGGATACGCATCAGAAAGTAGACTAGGGTGGAGTGGAGTAAAGTAGACGGTGAACCGGAGTGAAATGGAAATTAATCGAATCTTGTATATTTATAGGGCCTTAGGCGTATGGAAGAAGGTCCATGGCAAATGGTTGCTCCACAATTACATCTGGAACACCGATAAACCCATGTGATTGATCTTGGTTGAGAAGTCTGACTTTAATCTAGCTAATTAAAAAATTCTACGAAAATTGATAAGTAACCATGCATTGCTAATAAAAAAAATTGTTTTCAACACTTATTTTGTGACTTGCTTCTTGCTCGGCGCATACCTTACTAAATAATTGCATAGTATATTTAAAACGTGAGCAGAAACGTTTCGAACAGAGCCCTTCGTCAAAGTAAAATGTGAAACACCAGTATTTCGTCATCTGAGCCTCAGTGCATTTTATTTTATTTTATTTAACTTTGCCCTGATAATATCATTAATTATATATGTACAATTTGTACCAACAAAAGTAATACAAGGCAGGAATACCGCAACAGCTAAAGCCAATTACTGCGGATCCTTTGTTACAAATATTACAACAACATACAAGTTTAACAGTGAACGGAAATACACATGCGCAATATAATACAAAAACAATGAATCTAAAGATAAAAGAAAAAGAACGCTAACAACCCCCCCCCCCCCCCCCCCACCCACCCATAGTAATTGTATGTTTTTTCGAAAACCTCCTCGACTATTAAATAAGTCGCTTAATAACCACGAACCTCGGCTTTTATCCTCGGGGCCTGCGGCCCTCGGACCGTATTTGGCTAAAAGCCTCGGTTCTCGGTAATTAACTGTGGTATATAGTATCTTCATTTGGTATTATGCTATTCACATCATATAACTACCAAGGCTCACCATATGAGCACACTATAACAATATAATTAACACTTATTGACTGGGACCGAGGGAAACAGTATATTTTGTGGACCCAAGACCGCCGATGTTTTCTGAGGTGGAGAGAAACATCGGCGGTCGAGGGACTACAATTCACCGCTCAGAGCTGTTGCCAGGAGACAACAGGTGATACCCTCTCGCCCAATGAGACGCAAGAAACCGTGAACTTTGACATTTGGTATATTATAATTTTAATTAGTTTCTTTTATTAAGTTCCTGAACAATAACGGTCATACACCGTTTCCGCTATAAGGCAATAGGGACCTTAAGATGCTAGGACGACAACGGCGGTTAAAAAGCAATTCAAATTTTAGTATTAAAAAGAAGTCACGGTTAACAGACTACTGTATTCAATACTTGAAGCTTGTTTTATAATTTTCAAAGTGTTAAAACGGTTGCAGTGTCTGTGTTAAGGCAATCTCAGACAACAGTTCCCATGCATTACCCCACGAGTCAACGTCGTCCTGAAGACGTGAAAATGCTCTGAGTGGCGTTGTATACAGAGCGAGGACGGTGTTCAGATTACCCTTGGGACTAGAAATTATTCATTATCTTTGTTTTGCAAGAAGAATGCTTTTGTTTGAAGGACGTCGTCCTCGAAGTTGCCGTCCTAGATCTTAAGGTCCCTAATGTCGACACGTATGCGTTTTCATAGCGTTTTAATATTGTTCTCAGTCTTCAGGGGAGCAGAAAACAATGGCCTCCTTACCTGAAACAATATGAAAACGCTAGGAAAACGTATACGTGTGGACGTAGCCTTAGGCTACACGGTAACGTTTCCGAGCGTTTTCAAGTAAGGGCTGATTGTTCTCCATTCCCTTGTGAACAGTAAACAATACGAAAACGCTCGGAAACGTTACCGTGTGCACATATATTGTCTTAATCTTCCTAAATTGACACGATTAATTAAACATCAAAATCTTGTGTTCTGGACGTTTTGATTGGTTAGAATTACTTCCGGCCATGTTGCAACACCATACAGTATAGTATATAAAGCCGGCATCAGAAGACGAGTTCGTCACTTCGAAGTTTTTCGTGAGCTGGACAACACCTACGGCTAAAGATTTCTCTACGAATTAACAGACAACCATGGCTGGTGAGTTATGTAGCACAGTTGTATCAGTAATACTTGTAAAAGTTAAATGGTGTAGATTGTGCATGTACGCCGAAGAGTAATCATAACCAACTGAGTTAAGTTAGGAGCAGGTCGTGGGATGATTGTACTTATATTTGAGTACAATTTGTAGAACTTGATATAGCTTTTTTGTCCGGTCGCATGCTTTAATATATTACGCAAGTTAAAACGACCAGTGTATTATATATAGCTTATAAGTTGACTATATAGTAAGATTACAAGATGAATAAGATTCCTTTACTCTAATTCTTTTTGTGGCAATACAACACTCGTATCGATTCATCCAGACGCTACTGAGCCTCGTGAAATAACTGGTTTGGCCGCGAATATAAAGGCGTGGCTATATATTGGAAAGTTAATTTAAACTTTCCTTCATAAGCATTCGTTATTACTTTAAAAATATTGATTGATTGAACATATTGTCGATTACTGTAGGTTCCAAAACTAAGTTGTACTACATATATATGTAGGTGTGTCTGCATGATTTCCTTGTTTCTAGGTTAACGTACGCGTAGTCTCAAGAAAGACTGCCGATAATATAGCGAGCTTAAGCAAATACAAGACGAACGTGCAAGACAACGTCCTTAATACAATAGAATTTTCCTCATCGACAAAGAAGATGAATAATTTTTAGTCCCAAGTGTACAATCTTAACGCCGTTCCCGAGTTCTACATCCGTTATTCAGATAATTTTCATGTCTTTAGGACAACGTTAACTCGTGGAACGGCGAAACCTGTTAGTCGAGTTGACTTCAAACTATGCAACGAAATCCTTTCAGAACTCTAAGCTTTTGGATGCCGAAGAACATACGTTACGTATTCCATGCTACGTAAATGATTCGTGGTTTCTGCTCGATACTGAACTTTACATTGCCGTCGTCGTTCTAGTTCGCTTAAGCTCCCTAAATTAATGGTGGTCGTGACTGACCGCAGTCGGAGAGAAGTAAAAATGACGTTTCTATTTCTAGCGTCACCGCTTGCCAGACCCTACCCTTCCACTCTGCAGTGAGTAGGATCTTTTATAATATATCTAGGACGACGACAGAGGTTAAAACGCAAGATAACTTTACAATTTAAAGAAGTCACGGTTAACTATTATATTTGATATTTGAAGTTAGTTTAATGACTTCCAAAACACCTCGATACTGCTAAAATGATTGTAGTGTCCGTATTGAAGTCAATCTCGAGCAACATTTCTCATCTTTTGGCTGTTGACGTCGTCCTGAACGTGAAAATGCTCTAAGTGGCGTTATATAAAGAACGAGGACGGTGTTGCATGAGATTACTTTTGTTGTTTTTCAAAAATAATTATTTTGTTTAGATGACGTCGTCATTGAGGTAATTGGCGTCGTATATCTTAAAGTAGAGAGTTTACGAGCAGAGACCACTCGGCTTTCGAGGGCTCATTACCTATACTAAGAAGGCTTCTGATTGGATTAGATAACACATCTAATAATCTAATTCAGAGCACAAAAGACAAAGAGAAATTCCGCCCGCTCGCAAAATTCCACTGATCAGCCTTAAGATTTATCAAGACTTCGACTAGGTTTACACTGTATCAGACAGTTTGTGCTTCGTTTCAAAATGCTTTTGGTTCGAATATAAATCTCCGTCAGCAAGAGCAGCTGTGCGGGCGCTGCGCCCACCAAGTCATTTTCGTAATTCATTCGAAGTTAACAATCAATCAAAAGATATGTTCATGTAATATATCATACACGAGGAGGAGTGTTTCATCAGGATATCCAAATTTTTCATTTGGATATCCTGATGAAACACTCCTCCGAGTGCATGATATAGCATCTCGAACAAATCAGTATTTTAAGAGAAAATCAAGATGAAAGTTTGCTTAATTTATGTAATTTCTTCCTCCGATATCCAAACCACCGACACGGTACTGATTTCCTTTGTGTTTTCTTCATGAATTCTTAATGAGTTTGAGATTGTTAAATCTAGACAACTGGGACTCTGGGAGAAAAGAAAATGGTGTTGATGATTTTCTCCCACTGTTAAAATCAACAAAAAAATTATTTTGTAAAAAAGTAGTGCTGCGTAGGCAGTATTTGTTTAGCATTAAGTGAAAAGGTGGTAAACTGCTGAGATTAGTTTTGATAACGAAATACTGCACACGGCGTTTCGAGTGGAGCCCTTAAATGTTGACTTAAAAACCCTAACGCTAATTTCAAAAGTATTTCATTGAATGCTTGTATAAAGTATATAATTGTAGTTTTCTTTTCCTTGAAATGCCAGATCTGAAAAAAGAAATTCAAGCTCGTCAAAACGAACTCAATGAATTACTTTCTGCAAAAAAGAATGAAGAAGCTTTGAATTACTACACTGACGACTGCGTAATGATGGCATCCGCACATGCAATAATTCATGGCAAAGACGGTAAATATAACCCTGTATATTATATACACACATTGTCGCTCCTATATATGCATGCATGTACACGTTGCCATATCATCTGTAATGTACTGCCTATGTTTAAAATAGTGTGTTCTAATGCGCTCAAACTGACATGCAGTTGTCACTTTCTCGTGATTATACGATTCGACCGAATTAAAGAGTACAAGTTTTGCTACACTTCGACGAAGTTCAAAGTAATTTACGTTAATAGTGGTACATGTGTTTTGGTGTAATGTAGTAGTCGTTTGTCACCATTGACCTACTGAGACTTGGACGAAGATCTACAACTTTCAAACGACTTAACTCAACTGGAAAGCGCAGTATAGTATAATGTCGAATTAGTTGTGTCAATAATCGAACTTGCAACCTTCTAATGCCCAGTGAGGTGCTTTAACCATTTTGAGCTATTTAAACTCGGATGGAGAACTAAGGTTACCAGTGTTGGCATGTGTTAAAAGTGGTACGTGTGAAGCTTGTGCAAGTCGATATGAACGTTGCATATTATTTGATCCACGTCTGGGGCTAAGATACAGGACATTGGAATACTGCCATGGCGTCTAAACTATTGCATCATGCATTTTAGGTTTAAGAAAAATGTCTAAAGCGATGGCCGCATTACAAAGTCAGGTTGGAAAAACGGAAGGCACCATAGAAGAAGTCTTTGGAAACGGCGACGTGGTCACCGCTCGTGGTAAAGGCACTACCTATACCAAAGATGGATCAGTCCTTCTTCAAACCAAGTAAGAACCTTTTTGACTGTTGTTTAAATTTGGCAGTTTTCAACTTACGAATATAAAGGTCAACAACCAGATGGGTCGCAACAAGGATACGCATCAGAAAGTAGACTAGGGTGGAGTGGAGTAAAGTAGACGGTGAACCGGAGTGGAATGGAAATTAATCAAATCTTTTATATTTACAGGGCCTTAGGCGTATGGAAGAAGGTCCATGGCAAATGGTTGCTCCACAATTACATCTGGAACACCGATAAACCCATGTGATTGATCTTGGTTGAGAAGTCTGACTTTAATCTAGCTAATTAAAAAATTCTACGAAAATTGATGTAACCATGTATTGCTAATAAAAAATTGTTTTCAACACTTATTTTGTGACTTGCTTCTTGCTCAGCGCATACCTTACTAAATAATTATATAGTATATTTAAAACGTGAGCAGACGCGTTTCGAACAGAGCCCTTCGTCAAAGTAAAATGTGAAACGCCAGTATTTCGTCATCTGAGCCTCAGTGCAACTTGTTCACGCCTGTTGGATAGGCGGCGGAACCGGGGGCGCTGGGGGGGCTGAAGCCCCCCAACTTTGTAAAAGTGGAAAAAAGGGGGGCTCAGCCCCCCTACCTTTGCGCCGAAGGTAAGGGTGATTATACGTTGAATATTTATACATCTTCGATATACAGCATTTTGAAAATTCCATATCACTGCAGGGTGATAATCCTGGTGAAAATCGTAAGAAAAATCGTGCCGTGTGATAGCGCTAGCTCAAAACTCATTTCATGAAATACTCCACGTATTAACATTTGATGACTGCTGACCAGAAGTATTATGAATGAGCCATATTGAAATGCCAAGAATTAAGAAAGGCCGAAAAAAATTAAGAATAATGAAAAAAATTGTTGTGGGCGGTAAAGGTTTTATATTTATAACGTGTAGGATTCTGTAAAATCTTCCCCCAAAACGCAGGAAATGCCATTTCAGAGACTCTAAATTTCAAAATTTTCCGGGGGAGCATGCCCCCGGACCCCCCTACAGGTTTCTCGCGCCTTCACCGCTCGAAGTTCAGCCCCCCCTACCAAACCTATCTTCCGCCGCCTATGGCCTGTTGACAACAAGTTGTGCGTTTTTACGCGTGTACCTCCACAGGTTAATTATGTTCAAAAGAAACATTTCATTTTCCACACTAAAATGAATAAATTTCACCGTTAAGTGAGCCTTTCTGCATGGCCTCGTTATGAATTGCAGACACACAGACGAGGCCAGAAAGGCTTATTAAGATGCACATAAAAGAATATTCAAATAACTCGCTATTATTTTTAATAGTTGAGTTGGTTTTCTTTGTTCTTTCTAGAGCTGTATCTGCGATATATCCCAAGAGAACCGATAATTAAAAATTCAAGGCGCTGTATATACAGGGTGAATAAAAAAAAAATGATGCCTTTCATATTCAAATTAGCCGCATAGCGGCTGTAATTTGACAGAAGTTCCCTAAATATCTCATGGGTATACGAAGCCGATATCAAATAAGTGAACCCTAAATATCTCATGGGTATACGAAGCATATCAAATAAGGTTCGCTTATTTGATATTCACTTATTTGATATGCTTCGTATACCCATGAGATATTTAGGGTTCACTTATTTGATATGCTTCGTATACCCATGAGATATTTAGGGAACTTCTGTCAAATTACAGCCGCTATGCGGCTAATTTGAATATGAAAGGCATCAGTTTTTTTTGATTCACCCTGTATATTACCCTAGTAATTATATATGTTTTTTCGAAAACCTCCTCGACTATTAAATAAGTCACTTAATTACCACGAACCTCGGCTTTTATCCTCGGGGCCTGCGGCCCGTATTTGGCTAAAAGCCTCGGTTCTCGGTAATTAACTGTGGTATATAGTATCTTCATTTGGTATTATGCTATAGAGCGTTTTCACTCACGTGATCGGTGGCCCCATGGGGGTGGTGAAACAATACGAAATATTTGAATAAGAAAGAGCTGATTCCCATACCGTACACCAATATGGCCGCCATTTCATTGTTTTGGTACACCAATATGGCCGCCGTGACGTCAGATGAAAACGCTCTATTCAATCATAACTACCAAGGCTCACCATATGAGCACACTATAACAATAGAATTAACACTTATTGACTGGGACCGAGGGAAACAGTATATTTTGTGGACCCGAGACCACCGATGTTTTCTGAGGCAGAGGGAAACATCAGCGGTCGATCGAGGGACTACAATTCACCGCTCAGAGCTGTTGCCGGGAGACAACAGGTGATACCCTCTCGCCCAATGAGACGCAAGAAAACATGAACTTTGACGTTTGGTATATTATAATTTTAATTAGTTTCTTTTACTAAGACCCGAACAATAGCGGTCATACGCCGTTTCCGCTATAAGGCAATAGGGACCTTAAGATGCTAGGACGACAACGGCGGTTAAAAAGCAATTCAAATTTTAGTATTAAAAAGAAGTCACGGTTAACTGACTACTGTATTCAATACTTGAAGCTTGTTTTATAAGTGTTAAAACGGTTGCAGTGTCTGTGTTAAGGCAATCTCAGACAACAGTTCCCATCACCCCACGAGTCAACGTCGTCCTGAAGACGTGAAAATGCTCTGAGTGGCGTTGTATACAGAGCGAGGACGGTGTTCAGATTAACCTTGGGACTAGAAATTATTCATTATCTTTGTTTTGCAAGAAGAATGCTTTTGTTTGAAGGACGTCGTCCTCGAAGTTACCGTCCTAGATCTTAAGGTCCCTAATGTCGACACGTATGCGTTTTCATAGCGTTTTCATATTGTTCTCAGTCCTCAGGGGAGCAGAAAACAATGGCCTCATTACCTGAAACAATATGAAAACGCTAGGAAAACGTATACGTGTGGACGTAGCCTTAGGCTACACGGTAACGTTTCCGAGCGTTTTCAAGTAATGAGCTGATTGTTCTCGATTCCCTTGTGAACAGTAAACAATACGAAAACGCTCGGAAACGTTACCGTGTGCACATATATATAGCCTTAATCTTCCTAAATTGACACGATTAATTAAACATCAAAATCTTGTGTTCTGGACGTTTTGATTGGTTAGAATTACTTCCGGCCATGTTGCACCACCATACAGTATAGTATATAAAGCCGGCATCAGAAGACGAGTTCGTCACTTTGAAATTTTTCGTGAGCTGGACAACACCTACGGCTAAAGATTTCTCTACGAATTAACAGACAACCATGGCTGGTGAGTTATGTAGCACAGTTGTATCAGTAATACTTGTAAAAGTTAAATGGTGCACGTAGATTGTGCATGTACGCCGAAGAGTAATCATAACCAACTGAGTTAAGTTAGGAGCAGGTCGTGGGATGATTGTACTTATATTTGAGTACAATTTGTAGAACTTGATATAGCTTTTTTGTCCGGTCGCATGCTTTAATATATTACGCAAGTTAAAACGACCAGTGTATTATATATAGCTTATAAGTTGACTATATAGTAAGATTACAAGATGAATAAGATTCCTTTACTCTAATTCTTTTTGTGGCAATACAACACTCGTATCGATTCATCCAGACGCTACTGAGCCTCGTGAAATAACTGGTTTGGCCGCGAATATAAAGGCGTGGCTATATATTGGAAAGTTAATTTAAACTTTCCTTCATAAGCATTCGTTATTACTTTAAAAATATTGATTGATTGAACATATTGTCGATTACTGTAGGTTCCAAAACTAAGTTGTACTACATATATATGTAGGTGTGTCTGCATGATTTCCTTGTTTCTAGGTTAACGTACGCGTAGTCTCAAGAAAGACTGCCGATAATATAGCGAGCTTAAGCAAATACAAGACGAACGTCGAGGTTCGACAAAGAAGATGAATAATTTTTAGTCCCAAGTGTACAATCTTAACGCCGTTCCCGTGTTCTACATCCGTTATTCAGATAATTTTCATGTCTTTAGGACAACGTTAACTCGTGGAACGGCGAAACCTGTTAGTCGAGTTGACTTCAAACTATGCAACGAAATCCTTTTAGAACTCTAAGCTTTTGGATGCCGAAGAACATACGTTACGTATTCCATGCTACGTAAATGATTCGTGGTTTCTGCTCGATACTGAACTTTACATTGCCGTCGTCGTTCTAGTTCGCTTAAGCTCCCTAAATTAATGGTGGTCGTGACTGACCGCAGTCGGAGAGAAGTAAAAATGACGTTTCTATTTCTAGCGTCACCGCTTGCCAGACCCTACCCTTCCACTCTGCAGTGAGTAGGATCTTTTATAATATATCTAGGACGACGACAGAGGTTAAAACGCAAGATAACTTTACAATTTAAAGAAGTCACGGTTAACTATTATATTTGATATTTGAAGTTAGTTTAATGACTTCCAAAACACCTCGATACTGCTAAAATGATTGTAGTGTCCGTATTGAAGTCAATCTCGAGCAACATTTCTCATCTTTTGGCTGTTGACGTCGTCCTGAACGTGAAAATTGCTCTAAGTGGCGTTATATAAAGAACGAGGACGGTGTTGCATGAGATTACTTTTGTTGTTTTTCAAAAATAATTATTTTGTTTAGATGACGTCGTCATTGAGGTAATTGGCGTCGTATATCTTAAAGTAGAGAGTTTACGAGCAGAGACCACTCGGCTTTCGAGGGCTCATTACCTATACTAAGAAGGCTTCTGATTGGATTAGATAACACATCTAATAATCTAATTCAGAGCACAAAAGACAAAGAGAAATTCCGCCGGCTCGCAAAATTCCACTGATCAGCCTTAAGATTTATCAAGACTTCGACTAGGTTTACACTGTATCAGACAGTTTGTGCTTCGTTTCAAAATGCTTTTGGTTCGAATATAAATCTCCGTCAGCAAGAGCAGATGTGCGGGCGCTGCGCCACCGAGTCATTTTCGTAATTGATTAATCGAAGTTAACAATCAATCAAAAGATATGTTCATGTAATATATCATACACGAGGAGTGTTTCATCAGGATATCCAAACACCGAGACGTTTGTTGAAAACCGAGGCGAAGGCGAGGTTTTTCAACAAACTTCGAGGTGTTTGGATATCCTGATGGAACACTCCTCCGAGTGCATGATATAGCATCTCAAACAAATCAGTATTTTAAGAGAAAATCAAGATGAAAGTTTGCTTAATTTATGTAATTTCTTCCTCCGATATCCAAACCACCGACACGGTACTGATTTCTTTTGTGTTTTCTTCATGAATTATTAATGAGTTTGAGATTGTTAAATCTAGACAACTGGGATTCTGGGAGAAAAGAAAATGGTGTTGATGATTTTCTCCCACTGTTAAAATCAACAAAAAAATTATTTTGTAAAAAAAGTAGTGCTGCGTAGGCAGTATTTGTTTAGCATTAAGTGAAAAAGTGGTAAACTGCTGAGATTAGTTTTGATAACGAAATACTGCACACGGCGTTTCGAGTGGAGCCCTTAAATGTTGACTTAAAAACCCTAACGCTAATTTCAAAAGTATTTAATTGAATGCTTGTATAAAGTATATAATTGTAGTTTTCTTTTCCTTGAAATGCCAGATCTGAAAAAAGAAATTCAAGCTCGTCAAAACGAACTCAATGAATTACTTTCTGCAAAAAAGAATGAAGAAGCTTTGAATTACTACACTGACGACTGCGTAATGATGGCATCCGCACATGAAATAATTCATGGCAAAGACGGTAAATATAACCCTGTATATTATATACACACATTGTCGCTCCTATATGCATGCATGTACACGTTGCCATATCATCTGTAATGTACTGCCTATGTTTAAAATAGTGTGTTCTAATGCGCTCAAACTGACATGCAGTTGTCACTTTCTCGTGATTATACGATTCGACCGAATTAAAGAGTACAAGTTTTGCTACACTTCGACGAAGTTCAAAGTAATTTACGTTAATAGTGGTACATGTGTTTTGGTGTAATGTAGTAGTCGTTTGTCACCATTGACCTACTGAGACTTGGACGAAGATCTACAACTTTCAAACGACTAAACTTAACTCAACTGGAAAGCGCAGTATAGTATAATGTCGAATTAGTTGTACTAATAATCGAACTTGCAACCCAAAGCCCAGTGAGATGCTTCAACCATTTTGAGCTATTTAAACTCGGATGGAGAACTAAGGTTACCAGAGAACTAAGGTTACCAGTGTTAGCATGTGTTAAAAGTGGTACGTGTGAAGCTTGTGCAAGTCAATATGAACGTTGCATATTATTTGATTCACGTCTGGGGCTAAGATACAGGACATTGCAATACTGCCATGGCGTCTAAACTATTGCATCGTGCATTTTAGGTTTAAGAAAAATGTCTAAAGCGATGGCCGCATTACAAAGTCAGGTTGGAAAAACGGAAGGCACCATAGAAGAAGTCTTTGGAAACGGCGACGTGGTCACCGCTCGTGGTAAAGGCACTACATATACCAAAGATGGATCAGTCCTTCTTCAAACCAAGTAAGAACCTTTTTGACAGTTGTTTACAATTTGGCAGTTTTCAACTTACGAATATAAAGGTCAACAACCAGATGGTCTCGACAAGGATATTGACGCATCAGAAAGTAGACTAGGGTGGAGTGGAGTAAAGTAGACGGTGAACCGGAGTGGAATGGAAATTAATCAAATCTTTTATACTTACAGGGCCTTAGGCGTATGGAAGAAGGTCCATGGCAAATGGTTGCTCCACAATTACATCTGGAACACCGATAAACCCATGTGATTGATCTTGGTTGAGAAGTCTGACTTTAATCTAGCTAATTAAAAAATTCTACGAAAATTGATAAGTAACCATGCATTGCTAATAAAAAATTGTTTTCAACACTTGTTTTGTGACTTGCTTCTTGCTCAGCGCATACCTTACTAAATAATTGTATAGTATATTTAAAACGTGAGCAGAAACGTTTCGAACAGAGGCCTTCGTCAAAGTAAAATGTGAAACACCAGTATTTCGTCATCTGAGCCTCGGTGCATGTCTCAATTGTTAGAGTGTCTAACCGGTCATTAGAAGGTTGCAGGTTCGATCCCTGTCTCACGGGCAAGAATTTTTTTTATAAGTAATAGCATAAAAGAGGTGTATTAGTTAATTTATTATTGAGTCGGTTTTCTTTGTTCTTTCGAGGGCTTTATATCGCATAAAGCCCTTGAATAATAATTAGATACGAAATGAAGAAAAAAACAAGGAAAATCTTTGTCCAGAGGGTCCTTTACTAACACAGTATATTTTACGGGGTATATTCAACTCCAATTGGTGTCGTCATTTTGTTACCGTTTGTACGCCAAACGATGACACTAAATGGAGTTGAATCTACTCTGTAGAATTTACTGTGAAATTACCCGAATCGAGCGGGACGTTTAATAGCTAATCACCTCTTTCTTTTTATGCTATTCCTTTGTAATATCATGTTTGCGAACTGGGTATGATTATAGTTCTAATCGGGAGGTAGGATTAGTAAAAATGAATTTTAATGAGGTATATATATTACCTTCCCTCGGCTGCGGGAAATTTTTAATCGCTAACAAAAAAACTCGACCAAAAACTATTGTTACGATGAAATAACGTCTTAATTAACTGCAAGCTCAACTGCAAATATTAATGGCGGTACTGTTTATATACACATAGAATCTGCATTTCAACATTGTATTTGCAGTTAAGGTCATAGGCACTTCAATGACATTCTAATAAAATATGACATTTAAACTACTGTTTCATTGTAGTAATATATATTCTTGCCCTGGGGGTGGGGCTATTTGTTTTCGAAGGCTTCCCCTGGGGATGGAGGGGAAATGAAGAACTTTTATACCTGTTTTTGCAAAGTCCCGGGGTGTGTACCCGCAGGGAAGGCCGTTGATAGGTGCATAACTTTGATTGTTTATACTTTTGGCATTCATAGATACCTTTGCATTCATTGGGTAAGTTGGCATTCATAGTTGGTTGATCGCAAAAGAACCCGAAAATTGCTCATATTTTAGTGTAGATTCACTGCGATCGCTAGTATCGGTGTACACGTGTGCAGTTGTGAGCATACTTACGACGAAAACAGTTGACAGCGACATCACTGGCCAACTATTAGTACGTATACGGTAAATTATCACTTGCAAAATCCAAAACAACTTGATCGAAGGCAAAGTATTCTGCAGTACTCGTGTTTTGGAGCACGTTGCAAAGCATGACGGAATGATGCAATTTTGTGACTCGGCTACCACAGAGGTAGCCCGAGTAATTGGTTACAAATGTAAAAATCAGATCACGTGTAATCGGTAGGCGTATCTATTTCGAGCCTATATAGACGTGCGAAATTTATGATTCGTCACACTTGGGCAGGTATTTCGCAGAGGTCACAAATTTCGCTTTACGACACTGGGTTGCTCCATACCTGCAAGCAAGTTGTTGTACAAGGCTGTTCCAACAAGCCGTCGCCAAGATACATGCATTCGTCCTGGTTGTCCCCAGGAACGCTAACGTCCAGTCATTCGTGGGGCAAAAAGTTCCAGGCCCTTGCGCGGTTTGCAGGTAGATTTTAGTCTCCCACAAAATGTTTTTTTACACGGCCGCCAGTCTTGAGCGAACCGCGAACACAGAATAGAAATACAACCAGAAGTCCAACTCGAGTGACAACTTGTCCGCATTTCTTCAATGCGCAGGTGAGATATTTTACGCCATCCGACTGGGGGAATTTCCCAGGATGGCGAGGAATCAAGATGCGCGAGGCGACACGCGCGAGGACATAAACTTCAAAGGTTCCGACGCGAGCATAGGCAGCCCCTGTCGTATTATATAATATATTATATACTACGACAGACAGTACGTGATAGTACTTGACAGACAGTACGTGATAGTACTTGGGCTGCCTATGACGCGAGTTGGACTTCTGGTTGTATTTCTATTCTGTGCCGCGAAGGCTCAAAAAGGTTTGAAAAATTATTTATTGAACCATTTTACTCACGCTTTGCTAAACGTACATTTTAAATTTTAATTGGTTGTGCTAAGCTGCTGAACTAATTATGCAGTAATTGTTTATTTGTTGCTATAGTAAGGGTCATTGTCTTTACAAAACATACACGAAGTTTGTCATTCAAGAAATTAGATCAAACTTTTCGTTATATAAATATAAACCATATATTAGAGTTTCGTTACTCCGAAGAGGATACAAAAAATTCAACACCCCTCTGACGAAGGGCCTAATTCGCTCAAAACGTTAGCGGACTTCTACGTTCCACCATTATATCCAACCTTACTATATTTCGATTATAAATTATAAATTAGCAAACACATACATCACGTTAACACAGTGATGGATTTACAGGGGGTGCGCACCCCCACTGGCCCTTGGCCAAGGGGGTGCAGGGGGGGTGCCAATTACTCAATTAGTGACTTGCTGCAGTGGGATGCGACGTGGATTTCATTGAAAATGTCAATCACATTTCTAATGTCTGGCGTCCTTGTGATATCCCTAATAAAATCCATAATAAAACGTCCACTTTATCCCTAAATTTATTTGACACCTTCCAGGTTTGATAAAATGCGCTATTGAAAACATGATTTAAAACTTTTAAATCTTTCTTCCAAGTACCGTGAGAATGCAGGAAATGCCATTTCAGAGGTCCAAATTTCAAAAATTTTCAGGGGGAGCATGCCCCCGGACCCCCCTAGGAATGGTTTCACTAAGGTTAAAAAAATTCTAGATCCGTCCCCTGCAGCAGCACCCCCCCTACCAGATCAAGCTGGATCCATCATTGTGTTAACAAGTTGTGAGATTTTTACGCGTGTATACTTGAAACATTTGTCGTGATGTCATGTTCCCATCAGCACTGCGATTTCTCCCGAAACTCCCAGCCGTCTTCTACAAGGTGAGCACACTAGATAGCTAGTAGTCGCCAAAACCATGTTGAGCCCGCCAACACTCCCCCCCCCCCCCCCCCCCCTCAACCCCAAGCGCCGCTGCGCAGGCTAGGCGTAAGACGTTGATTGGTCAAGCGAAGGATAATTTTTTAACTACTAACTCAGCGGTGACGCAGTCGTCGTAATTGTGAAGGACTCTAGGGGAAATCGTAAGGGAAATCGATGTATCAACAAAAAACTTCTGCTTGAACATGAAGCAAATAGACTTCTTCCGAAATCCTTCGTCTGAAATCCTTCGTCTGAAATCTGGCAGCATATGTTGTCGTTGTCGATATTTCGAACACCCAAACACAATGTCAGTAAAAACCCGCTAACAAGAACCTACCACTATTAAGAACCTCAGGCTGAAATTAAGAATTTATTAATATAAGAATATAAGAACCTATCCCAAGCTGATTTGGTAAAATATGAACGCTGTTATCCATGTGCGCGTAGAAAAATACTATATGTTTACACACAAGGTATTTTTAAATAAATGACGGTAATCGCGGTATACTTACGACCTATTATTAATATGCGACTGTTTACGACAACCGTGTCACCGCTGGGTGTTTGTGGGCTAAACATGGTATTGGCGACTACTATCTAGAAGCATAGAAAATGTTTTTTAAATTCAATATAGTACCAAAATCATCTATATTTTTAATATTAAAACCATTCTACTTATCATGCACAATTAGCTTCCCTTTTCTTTTTGTGTTGCACGTCTTCGCTCTTTCATTCCATTTTCGGCAATTTTGTGATGGCCAGAACTAATCACTATCATCACTAACCGAATAATACCCATAAGAACAC
Organism: Paragorgia papillata; assembly: GCA_035771165.1. NCBI lineage: Eukaryota > Metazoa > Cnidaria > Anthozoa > Scleralcyonacea > Coralliidae > Paragorgia > Paragorgia papillata. The sequence continues at coordinate 2,757,492 of JAWNZC010000025.1, read as the reverse complement.
TCTACAAAGAACGAAAACACGAGATTACCAAGTCAAGAACACTTATACGAATTAACTTCGTCCGTAATGCGACGTAAATGCGACGTCGAGTTACACGTCGAATTTAATTGTTTTTACTTGGACTCGTTGAGCCTGAAAACGATTTCTTGAAAACATGGCACCGAATTGTCACAGACAGAAGAGAAACATTTTATTTTCGACGCGACGATAATTCGTCGTGTAATTCGACGAATTTAATTCATGAGCCGAATTTAATCGAGTTATACGTCGCAGTTTCGTCGAATAAAATTCAAACAATTAAATTCGTCTGAATTCGTCTATTTTTTTTCCCCCCCATAAAATTTCCCCCCCCCAAAAAACAGAATACGACTTATGAATTTAAAAAAGTGATAAAGTCCCGTCTTTAACTGAATTGAACTTGAAGAAAAAAGAAATTCACTAACCTGGATCAGTAATTCTAATCTAGAAGAAGCAAGACTACTTCCACAGGTTAATGTGTTCAAAAGAAAACCATCCATACCGCTTGAAATTAAAAATTTGCCATGCTAAAATGAATAAATTTTACCGTTAGGTAATATCATAAAGTATATCTAGATTGTAGCACCAATAATAAATGTTATACCCGGATTCCATGAACAATATCTTGAGCAACAACTGATGGCGAAAACGCTCCAGCTGAAGAACTAATTAGACGCGTCTCTTCTGGCTAGATAACAGAAATTAATAATTTATATACTGGTAAAAAAATAAGTAGATAGATGGATAAATGGATGGATAACATAGTACTGTATAGTCTTTTCTTACAACATGCTCGAAACGTTAGATTCCTACGTTCTCTGTTTCGGCAGTATATCTAACCCAAGTTACTATATTTCGATTGTTCTTTCTTCCCTCCTTGCCTCCTATCTCCCTGGGGCCCATCCTCTCTGCTTTCCATTCTTCCTGCTTTTCTAGTTTCCTCCGTGCCTTCCTTCCTATCTTCTCCCCTCTCTTCTCCCCCTCCTTTTGCCTATCTACCTACCTTTCCTCATTCATCCATCCATCCATCCTTCCATCCATCCATCCATCCATCCATCCATCCATCCATCCATCCTTCCTTCCTTCCTTCCTTCCTTCCTTCCTTCCTTCCTTCCTTCCTTCCTTCCTTCCTTCCTTCCTTCCTTCCTTCCTTCCTTTCCATCTTTCATTCCTTCTTTTCTTCCTTCCTCCCTCCCTTCATTCCTTCTTTCCTTCCTCCCTTCCCCCCTCCTTTCTTCCTCCCTTCCTCCCTTCCTTCCTTCCTTCCTTCTTTTCTTCCTTCCTCCCTCCCTTCCCTCCTCCTTTCCTCCTTTTCCCCCTCCTTTCTTCCTCCCTTCCTCCCTTCTCTCCTTTACTCATCTGTTCACAATATACCAATAAAAAAAACAAAAATTGCTTCCTCACTTTAAGCTTATTTTCTTCTTCAAAGCCAGGAGTATCTGTATCAGGTGGAAATGACATGGATACCCCAATACCATAAGGACGAACCTTCAAATAGAAAGAAAAGACCACTACATATACATCACAAAATAACTACAATTAAAAATGTGCATAATAAACTTTCAGAATAAATCATATCAAATTTTTGAAAATTTGAGTCTTTGCCTATACCGGTAGGTGCAAAAATTTTTTTACCTCCATGAGAAGGGTTTCAGCTAAGCCGCGCAGTGCAAACTTTGATGCAGAATAAGCAGCATATCCAAAAACACCAAGCTAAAAAAACAAAAAAGCTCAACAGTTAGTTTAACATATACTACCAGTGACCTGTTAAAGTCTTGTTGACAACAACTTGTTGCCTTTTTAATAAAAGTTATATACATGTAATCTAATTATGAAAACACTACTTACCTGACCAGCCATAGATGAAACAAACACAATATGTCCACGATGTCTTTCCTTCATTTTTGGTAAAACCAGGAATGTTGCATTGACGGAGCCAAAATAATTTAAATCCATAAGTTGCTAAACATGTAAAAAACAATATACATGTATTTACTTTCTTGATTACTATATATTGTATATATATGTATACATACTGTATAAGACATGTACATATACAGACATGTTTTCAGTCAAAAGTAGTAGCCTCTCTATAGCGTGCATCATGATTATAAAACGCATAGGGCATAGAAAATGTTGGATTTCTCTAGAATCTCTGAAACACTATTTCCTGCATTTTGAGGCAAGTATTTAAGAGTAATCCGAAAGCCTTAAATTACATAATTTTGTTAAAATCAAACCAGAACATAGAATGATATGCATCAGAATATCTTTAAATTTTTACAAGTCATAAATGTAAAAACAGGTTGACGTCATTTTGTATAGATTCTTAATTGTAATTTATAGCACTATCTACCCACTTGGACTTAAAACAACTGTAGCCCCCCCCTACAAGTTTCTCCATGGATTTAAACTTTTCATGAGAACAGTCTAATTAGCATTGGGGGGGGGGGGCAACCACCACCCCCCTCACTCCCCAGGGGTCGAAATAACCACCTGTTTACCTGTCGATTCCAGGTGATTTTCACAAGCGACAGGTGTAAAAAGTACTTACCTGTTGCCTGCAACAGGTTGATAATGATAAATACCTTATTAACACAGAGTATGTACTGTAGAGTTGAGAGATGACAAATAATATCAATAACCAGTTTCTCTGCAAACGATTTTCAAATACTTCATTAATTTATTGAATTGCACTTTTGTTGAAACAAGTAGTTTAACAGAGCTTGGAGTGTATCATTAATATGTGATTGTCAGACAGTTAAGTTACCAACCCCCACTCAGGTTACAATTACAATTACGTAAGCGGCTTTGGCAGTGCGCATGCAACCTCGTTCCCAGGCTCTTTCCTCCTCGCCCCTTCCGTGCGGGAACTTTAACCCTGAACCTGCTATTAAGCTTTGGTGGGTTATTGCCAAAAAGCCTAGAAGGCTGGTTGATGCCTATGGGAAATGCCCTCAACCACAATAACAATTTGACTGTTTATTTTAATTTTGTAATCATTGTGTTTTAGCCATTAAAAATGATTAAAAATTGTACAGGTTGAATAAACAGGAGACAGGTAAAAAAATACACAACCTGTCACCATGGCCGGACAGGTGGAAAATTAGGAACATTTCTATCCCTGCCCCCCCTCGGCTACACCACTGTTCATCATTGCTCACTGGTCACCATTAGTGGTCAGTGGTCACCATTAAGGACCCCGACTACCATGTTATAGCCAGGCTCCACTGTAATCCATTTTATCCAAAATGCTAAAAAGCTCCACCTACCTTATATGACTTGATGTTTTCTTCAAATAGTTCAGCTTTGGCCATACCAGCACAGTTGATTAAAATATCAACAAAATCTGCCTGGAATTAGACAAAATAACTAAACATCTAGCTGCTAGAGAAAACCCATATCTTTCAGAAATGTCTTCACTGACCTGCTGAAATACATTTTCAAGTTGATTGTAGTCAGTGACATCAGCACAATATGTTTTAATCTCCTGTTTTGCAAACAATTTGTGTTTTTTCACCTCATCTTTCGCACTCTCCAGTTTAGCCTAAAGTCAACAACAATTAAAGGGAATGAGATGTGTATATTAGTCAGATTTTTGATAAGTAAAATACTCTGGCATTAGTTTTGACCAACTCAGGCAGAAATGAGCTAATTTATTTATATACATGTAGGTGCATAGTCATGTACTAAACCTTATTTCTTGCCAATAGCGAGACATTAGCTCCTTGCTTTACCACTTCAATGGCAATTGCTTTACCAATTCCACTAGAACCACCAGTAATCTAAGCAGAACAAAAAACAAACAAACATGTAGGACTAGGAAAAATTACTTAATATATACTGTATACTGTAAATTATATATAGCAATGACCAGTGAATCATGAACTAGACAATATGCTACAGAGACAGATGTTGGGATATACCCATAGAAATAATATTTATTTTTTATTTATTATTAATGATTGTCATGTTTATATTAAGAGATTATTAACTGAGAACGAGGTCTGTACAGGAAAATATCAGACTGAGGTCTTGACAGTTGGTTCTCGACAGGTGAGGTTCATACAAAAAAGACCGAGGTCTGATATTTTCCCATACAGACTGAGTAAACGAGGTTAATAAAGCATTTATTATATGGCTATTTCAAGTTTTTCGATAATTATTGTATCAAACTTAGTGTGAAAACCTTAGAAATTCACGCGAGCTAAATCAACATCCAGGACAGCAGTCCAGATACGGAAAAAGAAGGACTGTGGTCTGGATATGCATTTTTACGGACCATGCGTTGACCAATCAGAACTCAGGATATTACAAAGCCATATAATAAATATATATATTATATATATAGCCCAAGGTAATTTTCTGCCCTTGAGAATTTTTAAAAAATTTTCTGCAGAAGACCATCTCCCCCACCGCCACCCCCTGGCAACACATTTCTCACCTCTTCACCCCCCCCCCCAGTGCTTTGGATTACAAGAAAGATTATTATTATTATTCATTTTACAGTAACTGAAATTCCAATGGGTTTATCCTCCACATTAACATGGCGAATAATTGAATAAAATTGCCTGACTCTCCTCAGATTCAAAATGTAAACAATGGAAAGTACTTACCAAGATGTGAGAGTTCAAAATGGTGGGGTTTGTCTTGCAAGGTGGCAGCCAAAATAAAAGTGGGATAAGAATTATTAGTAGACAGACTAACCCAGCTATGAGATAGAACATTATAGTGAATTGAAAATCACCACTTTCAAGACCAAAAATGAAGATTTGAAGAGGCCACAACTCAGCCGAGATAGAGCCCGTGATCAATTTCGACTACGCATAATTCCAGATGGGGTGAGTACTTCATCTTGCAAGGATATATTGGATTCAACGCTTATTAAAATTTCCAACGCTGTATTCGCAGTAGACTCTAAGCTTTTCTTTATATAGTTATGAAATATAGACAGGACCACTTAGCTTTCCTTGTAGCCTAGTTTAAGTACATTTTGCCGGTACGCAGATGATACAACCGAGTATGCATCTCACACCATACCCATTAGCAACACCTTATGATATCACAAAAACTGGAGTTGAATAATGCATAAAGGTGATGTGGTACAGTCCGTTCTGCGCATGTACGAAACTGATGTTTACATCCTCTGGTTTACATCTTTATTTACAAAAAGATTGTAAGCTTTTCTTGGTTCCCATCACATTACTTGTACCTAAAACAAGACATTTTCAGGAGAAATAGAAGAAATCCGAGGAGATATCCTCGCCGATGTTCTGCCATGTTGTTCCTAACGGTTACATTGAGCGGTTACATTGAGCTGAGTACTAAAAGTACAATGAGTACGTTTTGGTATGTTTCGGGACCTTTCGGTATATTTTAGTACGTCTCAACTGTACGTTTTGGTATTTGGTAATGGTACCTTTCGCTATATTTTGGCATTTTTCAGTATCATGTTTTGGCGCGCTTCTGTACGTTTTGGTGCGAGGTTGCTTGCCACACACATTCTAACTGCCAACATTTATACCAAAGATCTTTATTATGAACACCTTAACAGCCTATGATTATACAGTCATGATTAATACAGAGTCCTTGCCTGTGAGGCTAACACCTCCATTGATTCTTGATCATCATTTATAAACCTGTCCGAGTAGATAAGCCAATAAAACACCAAGAAACGTGGTCATGTGACCAAAATTGTGAATCGGATTTGCGCTAGATTGGCCAGATTCCCGAGAGAGTTTACCGTCTTTTTGTTGTTTGCTTTTATCTAGGAAAAGTAAAGTTTGAAATTAGAAAAGGTTTAGCTTAGAGCGATTCGAAACGTTTGCCAGCTAGGGGAAATCTCGTACTAAAAATCTGCGGTCCATTTGTCCAGCGACAAGGAGCCATCGGCCTTCAATGCCATCGGCTCTGGCCGGAACCGCCGGGAATGTCGAGTTAGAAAACTGAACATGGCCTTCCGAACGATTTCCGAGAGAACGCACATAAGGATTTCAGCCAATCACTGTACTGCTTTACTTCGTTCGGACCAGAGCCGATGCTAGCCTGGTACCCTGGCCCAATTTCAAAGTAAATATGGGCCAGGTAACCACTAATCTCATTCTCGCGTCATCAGGGCTAAATCCACTTATGACGATTGCAGTTTTACTCATAGCCACTAAAAACGCGCGAAATTTCAACCAATAGGAAAGCAGAAGCTTTTAGTGGTTACCTGGCCCGGCCATATTCTGGCCGGTGCCTCGTTGTCGCTGGACAAAAGCACCGCAGTTTCTCGGGTACGAGATTGATATCTACAGTGTGAAATGCGCATGATCACGAGTTTGTTAATATTTTGATCGTCTATACGAACTAATAAAAAATGTCATCAAATATTTTGATATCGTCTATATAATTAAATCAGATTCACTGTGATTAAATCTAAGGACTGAGCAAGTTTTATAGATTGATAGTTATATTTTGTTTGGCCAGCATACCTTTTTTACATCTTTTCCCGTGATGAGAGTAACCTTTTTTGCACTCGCATCGATAACTGCCGACTGTATTGATGCATTTTGCTGTCTTTCCACAAGGATGCTTCTTCGTGGCGCACTCGTCTACATCCACTAAAAAAGTATCTTGAAGTCAAGTCACAGTATCTTGAAGTCAAGTCGCAGCATCTTGAAGTCAAGTTACAGTATCTTGAAAGTCAAGCTAGTCACAGTATTTCGAATATCTAAGTAAAGTTTTTGTATGAAGTACATACCTTTTTTGCAATTTTTTCCATCACGAATGTGGCCTTTTTTACACACACATTTATAACTGCCAAATGTATTGATGCAATTCGCTGTCTTTCCACAAATATCCTTCTTTATAGAGCACTCATCTATATCTGTTGAAAATTTTTAGTATTTAGTCTTGTGTATGTCAGCGTAGTATCTTAAAGTCAAGTCACAGTATCTTTATGTCAAAGTCACAGTATCTTAAAATCAAGTCACAGTATCTTGAAGTCAAGTCAGAGTATCTTGACGTCAAGTCACAGTATCTTAAAGTCAAGTCACAGTATCTTGAAGTCAAGTCACAGAATCTTGAAGTCAAGTCAGAGTATCCTAAAGTCAAGTCACAGTATCTTGAAGTCAAGTCACAGTATCTTGAAGTCAAGTCAGAGTATCTTGAAGTCAAGTCACAGTATCTTAAAGTCAAGTCAGAGTATCTTGAAGTCAAGTCAGAGTATCTTGATGTCAAGTCACAGTATCTTAAAGTCAAGTCAGAGTATCTTGAAATTAAGTCACAGTATCTTGAAGTCAAGTCAGAGTATCCTAAAGTCAAGTCACAGTATCTTGAAGTCAAGTCAGAGTATCCTAAAGTCAAGTCACAGTATCTTGAAGTCAAGTCACAGTATCTTAAAGTCAAGTCAGAGTATCTTGAAGTCAAGTCAGAGTATCTTGAAGTCAAGTCACAGTATCTTAAAGTCAAGTCAGAGTATCTTGAAATTAAGTCACAGTATCTTGAAGTCAAGTCAGAGTATCCTAAAGTCAAGTCACAGTATCTTGAAGTCAAGTCAGAGTATCCTAAAGTCAAGTCACAGTATCTTGAAGTCAAGTCAGAGTATCTTGAAATTAAGTCACAGTATCTTGAAGTCAAGTCAGAGTATCCTAAAGTCAAGTCACAGTATCTTGAAGTCAAGTCAGAGTATCCTAAAGTCAAGTCACAGTATTGTGAAGTCAAGTCACAGCATCTTAAAGTCAAGTCACAGTATCTTGAAGTCAAGTCACAGTATTGAAGTCAAGTCCCAGTATCTTGTAGTCAAGTCAGTGTATTAGGAAATCAAGTCAGTCTATCCTAAATTCAAGTCAGAGTATCTTGAAGTCAAGTCAGAGTATTTGAAATCGAGTCAGAGTATCTTGAAGTCAAGTCAGATAAAGTCAAGTCACAGTATCTTGAAGTCAAGTCCTTTTTGAAGTCAAGTCAGAGTTTTTGATCCAGCATTTTCCCAATACTTCAATCTCATTGTTGCTTGCTAAATAACACTTTTCAGTATCAGGGTGGAATCTTGCTGTCACACAACGACTTTCAACTGCACAATAATTTCTGCACTCCTTTTCCTTGTCCTTGTCGTAAACTGGCATAGGTTTGTCGTAGCTTTTTGTAGAATAGCAACCATCACGGTGTTCAATCCATTTTATTTCTGGAACTAAAACAATTCAATAAAGTAATATGGAGTAAGCACTGAAACACAAACTTTCAAAGTCGCGCTATATAGATACAGAATAAAATAGTAGATTAAGACTAGACTAGACTAGACTGGACTGGACCGGACCGGACCGGACCGGACCGGACCGGACCAGACCAGACTAGACTAGACTAGACTAGACTAGACTAGACTAGACTAGACTGGACTGGATTAGAGTAGAGTGGAGTAGAGAGGAGTAGAGTACAGAGGAGTGGAGCAGAGAGGAGCAGAGAGGAGTAGAGTAGAGTAGAGTAGAGTAGAGTAGAGTAGAGTAGAGTAGAGTAGAGTAGAGTGGAGTGGAGTGGAGTGGAGTGGAGTGGAGTGGAGTGGAGTGGAGTGGAGTGGAGTGGAGTGGAGTGGAGTGGAGTGGAGTGGAGTGGAGTGGAGTGGAGTGGAGTGGAGTGGAGTGGAGTGGAGTGGAGTGGAGTGGAGTGGAGTGGAGTGGAGTGGAGTGGAGTGGAGTGGAGTGGAGTGGAGTGGAGTGGAGTGGAGTGGAGTGGAGTGGAGTGGAGTGGAGTGGAGTGGAGTGGAGTGGAGTGGAGTGGAGTGGAGTGGAGTGGAGTGGAGTGGAGTGGAGTGGAGTGGAGTGGAGTGGAGTGGAGTGGAGTGGAGTGGAGTGGAGTGGAGTGGAGTGGAGTGGAGTGGAGTGGAGTGGAGTGGAGTGGAGTGGAGTGGAGTGGAGTGGAGTGGAGTGGAGTGGAGTGGAGTCAACCTCGTACCCAGGGCATTTTGCCTGCATGTTGGGAGGTCGGCAAAAATGGCCCTGGCATCGGCTGGTCGATTCTATAATCTGACCAAATTTTTGGCCAAATTTTTATAAATAAATTAATATTAATCGATATTAATTTATTTATAAAAATTTGAATTGCGATAGATCCAATCTGCAAAGTTTACCCGAAGATTGGAACGATAGCGTTGGTTAAAGTCAAGAACAACATTAGATATATGTTTGTTCATGGCATTTACATGTATCCTGGATAATCATGATTCATGGGGAGTATAATGATAAATAATGCCAGCCAGTTGCTTTTATGATAAAGGTTCACACGAGTGTCTCGGCAGAGCGTTAAATATTTCTCATTTATTATTCATGTATACGTATTAGACGAAAACAAAGCACAAAGACCGCATAAATTTTCTTGTCAAAACACCCCAGAATTCTGGGTGTCACGTGACCAGCCGAGGGCCATATTTCGCCGACCTCCCGACGTGGAGGCAAAATGCCCTGGGTACGAGGTTGGAGTAGAGTAGAGTATAAAGTAGGGTAGAGTAGGGAAGAATAGAGTAGAGTGGGGTGGAGGGGTGTAGAGTAGAATAGAGTGAAGTAGATTAGATTAGAGAGTAGACAAGACTAAAATAGAACAGCGCCAGAGATCACTATATACACATGATCAAGCAAAACCAAACTAACCTTTAGTATAAGTGTAACCCCAATAAGGACATCCTTTTGGTTTTTCGGGTTCACGCGTGTCGTAGAAATAGCACATGCCTTTGCCAATCACGTATTTTCCGACGATGCATCTTGGCTTGTGCCATTCGCAAAACGCTTGACAATTATCAGCAGCTTGCTGAACGTACGCACGCTTGTACGCTAATTTCCCGTCAAAACAGACGTTACTCTTTGTTGACCATGACGAGGCTAAAAATGAAAAAAAACAACTTTGAGTTTCGACTTCATGTATGCTCTAAAGGCCTGGCCAAACGCTTTCAACATTTCATGCAACATCGTTCAACATTATTGAGTTCAACCGTGATTCAACATGTTGAAAGCGTTTGACCACCCTGTTGAATGATGTTGAACGTTGTTGAATGGTGTTGAATGATGTTGAACGAAATTTTCGTTCAACATGCGTTCAACAATGTTGAACGATGTTGCATGAAATGTTGAAAGCGTTTGGCCAGGCCTTAAGCCTCTCGTTTCAAAGTCAAAAGTGCCACCGACCCTCGCCACGCATATACCCTCTCATTTTATTCTATCACTATTATCGTAATTAAAATATTAACTCATTCCTATCCGAGGCAGAGTCGGACTGAGTCCGGTCCCCTGGAAAATTTTGAATTTTGGAGTCTCTGAAATAGCAGTTCCTGCATTTTGAGGGGGGTTTGAAAGAGTTTTGAAGGATATAAAATACCAAACAAAATATTCAAATATACTCATTTTATATAGGAATACACCATAACATGCAAGGCATACATCATGAGGAGATGTCAACCATTAATTAGGTGACTACTTCATGTCAGGCTGTCAGCTGCGTGAAGCGTACTAAAATATTATTTAATCGTAATATACTATTAGCTGTACCATACTGATTAAAACGTAAAACGACTATAAATCCAAAATCGGGTTTTGAAATAGGAATTGCACTACATATCAAATATATTATTATACAACGTGAAAGGGGCGCAGTAACGGCATCCTAAGGGGGCGCATGTGCCATTGGCTCAATGGCACATAGGGCCAGTCCGACTCTGGTCCGAGGGCTTCCCCAGAGGTGAATAAAATCGTCTGGCTTTAGGAAAGAGTCAACTCACTGACCACCAGGCGTTAGCCAGAGTGAAATACTAAAATGTATATATTCTACACTCGAATTTTCCTTCACCCAAAATCCTTAGAACATGCTATGTAATCGAGTGAAATGCTTAATATCACTTATGAAATACTAAAGGGCGTCAACATGCGCGCTTGGGAATCAAATGGTTATATAAGGCCCCGGCGAGAGTCAAAACGGACTCTGTTTTCTCATTGGTAGAATACTAATAGCGTTCTGTGATTGGGTATTAGAAATATAATTATGTGTAAAAAGCGTTGTGATTGGTTGATAGTTAATTAGCTATCTCTGCACGATAACGAGGTTTGTACTACTTTCAACCATGGTTAATCGAGAGATGGTATGGAAACTCAGCGCGTTTTAGTCAAGTTCCAGACCCACTTTCCACGAACGTCTCTGTTTTATCTTTTTGTTCGCGTTTATGGAAACTCGTGAACGGTGAGGACAATGTATTTTTGGCATGAAGCTAACATCCAATAGCAATAGCAGCGCTTGGGTTTAATATCTCACCCAATGTTATTTAAATATTTATACGTGAAAAACAAAAGATTATACGTGAAAAACAAAAGATTGTGCACGGCGATGACCGTCTTAACGTAAGATCACAGCTCATTGTAGCCGCTTTGAAGTTTGGCGGGTTTCCAGACCATTTTTCATTTGATCTGAGAGGAGCACGGGTGGCGTGTGCTGTTAGCGCGCTGCCTCTCACCAAAACGTTAAGCCCGGTTAGACGGGGTTAGTACTTCGATGGGTGACCGCTCGGGAATGACCCCGTTGTCGGGCTTGGACTCATGTGAGTAGAGTTGTAGTTGATCCCTCCTGTGCTTCGAGGGTTTTTCGCCGGGTTCTTCGGTTTTCCTCTTGGAGCGCCTTTGATACGCCTCGACACGGCCACGTTGATCTGCGTCCTTCGCAATTCAGCCACTGGCTGCAAGTAAGGACGATTAGCCCCCAGTCCTTTATCCTTAAAACGTTGTTCTCTTTCCCCCTCCGTGAAAAAACACAACAAATCAAGGTGGTAATGATGGTACGATCAGGCCATGCCACACGAGGCAATTTTCCTTGCAACTTGCAACGCAATCGTTGTATTGCAAGTTTGAAGAAAGATTTCCTCGTGTGACACCCCATGTTTGCAACTAGTCTCGCAACGACAAATTGCGTTGTGAGTCGCAGAGAAAGTAGATGCAGCTTCTACTTTTCGCAATGCTATTACGAGACAAGTTGCAGCGTGTGACACCCCCCACTGCAACTTGCAATATTTTTTTTCGACAAAAATTGCGTTGCAAGTTGCAAGGAAAATTGCCTCGTGTGACATGGCCTTAAATAAATAAATAAATAAATAAGTAGGAAAGAAAAATGCAAAAAAACTTATAAATCAACAAAACAAACCTGTAGTCTTCGCTAATGACACCAGCAATGAAACAAGAATGAGAAAAATTCTCATGGTCTTAATTGTCCTGAAAAAAGAACTTCGTCGATCTGCAACGTTATGACCCCGCTGCTCATTAATTCAACGCGAATTCATCAATTATCATGTAAAGTTGACTACGTCACCTAATTAGCCCAATCTACCCAGTAGATAGACCATAATGCATTGCAATCTCAAGATGGCGTCGCCATCACGCACTAACCACTGCACTGTGCAAGTAACAGTTCGCCTTATTGTCAACGCACCTTTCAGATTAACCATTCACCTTGGCTGCACGTAAGAAAAGTGCTGACTCTGACAAACACCGCACATTTTCTGCAAGTACTCTGGGTGTTTCCTGGTGTTCGCTTTACGTGCGCAAAGGCAAAATGGGGGCCTTGCCTGCGCGCCTTCGCCTCCCCTATTTTTGGTTTCCCGCTTGTCCACGTCTCCTACAAACTCCACCGCACGCCTCTGATCTTCCTCGGCCCAACTCCCATCTTTGCCCTAGCGCTTTTAGTTCTTTCACCTGGCGTACACAAAAAGCCTCTGCGGAGAATCAATAGCAAGGAACGTTTTTGACGCGACGTTTTTACGTCTAAAACGTCTACAGTTAAGCACATGGGCTTATGCCTGTATTCCAAAAGCTCACTCACATTCACACTCAACAGTCGATAGTATCTCGATTTGAGTTGGGATGAGTGGCCCCGCGCACTCGATAAGTGCAAGGAGTCACTCATTCAGTGTGAGTGTGCTTTTAGAATACAGGCGTTCATCTCGGATCCAGGCTACGCTCACTAGTACAGAACGGCAACACGCTCGGAAATGGCGGCTGTCGAGGCTCGCGAAATACGGGCTGACCCGTATCAATACACGGCCGAGTGTATTGCCTTGAGCCAGCACGCACGTGGACTGCGAACTGCCCCATGAAAGTGGCCGATTTTCTATGCGATTTCCGATCGTGATGACGCCAATACCAACACTTTAACTCTGGTTCATAATTCAAATTTAACATTTTTGTAGCACAAAGAAATACAGTCAGAAAACCAAAAAAACAAAATTTACAAAAGTAAATACTAAAACTAATCATAACTTCAATTTGAGACTCTAAGTTTAGTTTTTTCCAGCCGCCCAACTGGCGTATTCTTTATACCACTGTTCCTCATCTGGTGTCATGATCAGACTCTGAACAAGAGACAACAAAAAGAGATTGCTCATAGCATTTATCCTCTCTCCTCCGCAAAGGCTTCTTGAACTTTGTTGAGTTCTTCAATAATATATAGGGGTTTAATATTGCAGGGGTTTATAGACTATAGAGCATAGAGTAATGCGGTAGAGTGTAATGTCTAAACCCCTGGAATATTAAACCCCTATATTATTGAAGAGCTCGACAAAGCTCAAGATGCTCTGCGGAAGAGAGAGGCATTTATCTGGTAAATAAAAGAAATGATGATGACAACGATGATGATGATGACAATCTGGATGATGATAATGATATATGATGGTGTGGATGATGATAATAATATGATATATGATGATGGTGTGGATGGTGATAATGATGACAATGATGATGTGGATTAGGATGATGACAATGATAAAACAGTGATGATGGTGATGACAATGTTGGTGACAATGATAATGATGACAACGATGATATACTATAAATGATGATGATGTGGATGATGACAGATGATGGAGATGATGGAGATGATGGAGATGTGACTAATGATGATGATAATGATGACGACGATGACAATGACGATGATGTGAATGATGATGACAATGATGATCATGGATGATGATGATGATGACGATGTGGATGATAATAAACTTACATGTTCTGGTGGAGGTAAATTTCGTTCCCACTTTCCACCTTCTGGTGATAATGGATCTAAAACGTAACGACAAGCATAAAATACCTGCATATTTTGATATTATAAATACCTGTACATACATAAAAACTTGTTTATGGTTCTTGTGGCAATTTAAGACCTTAACCCTTTCATTCCCATTGGTGCCATTTGGCACTTTTAATTTTTTTACTCTGTCTATTACGCCAGACGATTTTACTCGTCAAGGGAAGACCTATTGTTGATATTGATCTTTTAAGCCAGCAACTCTTGTTCTTAAATTAAATCCACATGTGTATAACCTCAATGCACATAGGTAAATATAGATATACAACATATTTGTTTTTTGTTGCATTTACTGTAAATAAATTATTCTTTACTTACTTATATAGGGGTCTGGGTGAGCCTGTCGTCGAAAACGTTCTTCGCCATTCTCGACAAGCTGTGCAATTTTTCTTCTGTCTGTTACGTGTTTAAAAGCATCAAATTCAGCCCTTAATTTCAAAGCTTCATGCCTCCATACGTCTCTCTCAACGCACCACGACAGCAAATGTTTCATAGAACGACGATAAAGCCGTGTCACTCGTTGAGCGTGAGTGATGGCAGCCATTTTGAAACTGGACGCGGTCACAGCAGTCTGGAAGCGAAACTTGCTTTGCGCATGGTCGATGTCTTTCTAAGCCCGCGCCCGCGTTTGTATTGTATTGTACTGTACTGTACGTAATATTTCTCAAACTCATTAATGCACGAGGAAAACATAATGGGAACAGTTACCGAGACGTTGTGAAATGTGGTAATAAAGTTTGTTTGTTTTTGTTTGTTTTTTTTTATTTCGCCCATATATGTTATTTTATTTACATTTTTTTTTAAGTCTTGAATGTCAATGAAAAAACAAATTTCTCTTTAAATACTGATTTGTTTGAGAAGCTATACCATACACTCGAAAGCCGTTTATTATCTGATTTAAGAACATCTCGGTGTTTTCAAATCAGATAATAAACGGCTCCTCGATATATTACGTACAACACGAGTCAGTGTTCTTCCTGATTGTATCAATACAGCCAAACAGTTAAAAACTACAATGTGAAGCCAAACACCATAGATTCATTTAGTGCGTCTAATTCTCGTTTTGGCGCCCAAATGCTGACGCAGTCGCAGATGTTGCAACCGCCTCAACGCTTTGACCAATCAGAAACCAGAATACGATCGAGAATCAAGCTGCGAGTATCCCAGAGTACCTAACGCGCGTGCGGCGCGTGATTTAACCTCAATAAGCATGATGTCACAATTAGTAATCATTGCTTGCGCAATTTGATCGTTTCGCTATGGAGATGTTTCAGAGCGGTAGCTTATATTCAAAGCATGTTATGGAGAGCGCTAATAGTGCACGTCAATTCATCAAAAAGCGTCCAAAGACATGTCTATTCATGGGCGCCTTATTCGTCAGCGGTTGTGTGCCAGTTGCCATCTTCTTGGCGGTTGTCCTTGGATTTTTATTTTTTTGCTAACATGTTTGCTGGTCATCGAAGGCACCGTTATTGGCCTAAGTTTGACAACTTTGTTGTTCGTTCTTTCCGGTCCGTTGTGCTTTGCTTCATTTTGCACTCTTGTGGCTTACATAGCGCAACGTCTCTGGTTGATATTGGAGCCGGCTTGTAAAACAACTGTCGGAAATTTACTTGCCCGAACCAAAATCTTTCCAAGTAAATTCGTACCAAATGTACCCAACTTCCCCGATCACGTGATGGCGTTTATAAACAACCGCGAACTATGGTCGGCCAATGCCGACGAAGGTGCACACGATATGGACGAAAGCTTTAGCACAGACGATGGATACAATATGGAGGACGACACTACGTTCAAAGCAAAAAAAGGAATCAACATTGAAACATCTGGAGAAAAAATGAGCAAACTAGGAGACAAGGCGTTCTTTGGTTCTCCGAAGTCAAACAGAAAATCATCAAATTGCTGATTCCGAGGACAAAGACAATTTTGCCGTCTTGCATTGTGTATTAGCTTGTATTATAGTTTGTAGTCTGTTCTCTGTATAAATATATCTTACGTTTATCGTTTCACTCCATATACATTAATTGTATAAGAAATTCAAGAACGTTCGTAGAAATTTATCGATTGTCAAATATATGCATATCGATGTCATTAACTCTTTTTACAAACACAAACAGTAATTGAGTCTAAAAGGGTTAATTCTACGTTCGTTGACCCTTACCGTACCTTTGTAGTTTTATTATAAGTAATTGTGGCATATAGTAAGTAGTCAGGAAAATTGACTCTTCTCGAAACGTCGGTATTTCGTTACTATACATTTCGACGATGGCTACGAAGCACTCTACTTTTTTAAACTCTCGGATAATTTAAATGAAGCTGGGAAAAGCCCCCTAAAAACTGGTAATTCAGTAATCGAGATCCCTTTCAACCATCCCTTTTAGTTACAACTTTCCAACTACAAGGCAAGTACAGAAGCGGGTTTGTTAGGTTTCCCAAAAGCATGAAATGTTATGTCGTGTGACTGATACACAAACCCGTGAACTATTACTTGTGACTAGAACTGGAGCTAAACGTGAATAACGACGGCAAGATTTCCGAGTCACTTGAAGATGACTCGGAATCACTCGAGTCCGAGTACACTCCAAGTCCTGGGATAGAGAAAGTTTTATAAGAAGAAATGCAGTTGTAATAGCTATTGTTTTCTGGGTATTGCTCCGACGAATGCATTTGTGTCGTTGTTGTTGCTTCTGGTTCATCACTACTTTCTTCCGATGGACGCTGTTTTTTAACAATTTCATTGTCCACTTCCAGAGAAGTTGCCTCACAATCTAAAAGAAAAAAATTGAGAAAAATGCAACCCATAAAAACTGTAACAAAACAGAATGCTCCGTAGACATAGTAGGCTAACATAGGGATACCCAGCGTAACATAGAGACACCCAGTGTAACATAGGGATACCCAGTGTAACATAAGGATACCCAGTGTAACATATGGATATCCAGTGTAACATAAGGATATACCCAGTGTAACATAAGGATATACCCAGTGTAACATAGAGATACCCAGTGTAACATAGAGACACCCAGTGTAACATAGGGATACCCAGTGTAATATAGGGATACTCAGTATAACATAGGGATACTCAGTATAACATAGGGATACCCAGTGTAACATAAGGATACCCAGTGTAACATAAATACCCAGTCTAACTTAGAGATACCCAGCGTAACATAGGGGTAGCCAGTGGAACACAGACATACCCAGTGTAACAGAGATACCCAGTAAAACATATGGATACCCAGTGTGACGCAGGGACACCCAGTGTAACTTATGGATACCCCACCTAAAATATAGTATACTCTGTGTACCAATTAATACAATTATTACTAACAACTTACGACAGCTTATAAAGCAAATATAAAACTTGATATATAATGTACAATATATATTACTAATGCATGCAGTACTTTGAAGAGATACCTGTCACAGACGAATCTTGTGCTTTCGTTTGCTTGGTATCATCAGTTTCACTCCTGAAGTACGGAAGTAAGAAAACGGTTAACAGACGCTATACTGCTGGTGAAATGACGTGTTTTGATTGGCTTAGTCGCTCTGACTAGTGGTCCTTTACACCTAAAATTTCCCTTCATTAATTAATTAGTGTTTATTTGACTGTTAATTTATTATTGAGTCGGTTTTCTTTGTTCTTTCGAGGGCTTTATATCGCATAAAGCGATATAAAGCCCTCGAACGTCGGGATGTATGCGATATAAAGCCCTCGGACGCGCGCTGCGCGTCCTCGGATCTTTATATAGCATACATCCCTCGTTCTCGGGATTTATCTATTACTTAAATTAAATTATCACATTTCCCTTGCTCACCTTAGAGGCTTAAAGATATATTGAGCCAAGTTCTTTTTTTTTTTTGAAAAGTGACATCCAAACAACCCGTCATTTTCCCGCCACAGTGATTTCATAAATAAACTAGCGCATACGCAGACCGCGTTAATCATCTTCATCACAGATGCTATAAAATACTTTAACTCGTATACCTTTTTCTTTTCGTTTTAATTACACCAGCTAAAAGTTCAACTTGTGATTTCTTCTTGCTCAGAGGTAGAATAGGGTTGGTTTTCTCTTTGGTAGGACTTGTAGGACCAGCTGGTGTTATTGCAGTTTGGAGTTGAGCTACTTCGCTGTAGCTTGTAGTTAAGAAAATTCTTCATCAAAAAGCATTATAAAGACTTTACTTACAGTACATTGTGAGATCACACGGCCCACACGCTACGTTGTGAACTTGTGAGACCATGCGATACGTTAATTATGAGACCTTATGTTATGTTGTGTAACTTTACGTTACGTTGTGAGACCTTACGTTTAATACATTGTGATACCATACGTTTTACAATTGTGGGACCTTATGTTACGTATGAAAGAATACGCTACGTTATTTAACAAATAAAACATAAAGCTCCGTGCATATGTACTCTTATAAAGGTTCGTTTAGCGTCATTTGAACACGAAAGAAGTTGAGTAGAGGCACGAGGCGATAGCCGAGTTCCTTTACACTTCTCTCGTGTTCAAATCACGTCAAACGAACCTTTATAAGAGTACATATGCACAGGAGCGGTATGTTTTATTTGTTTTATAAAATAAGAAGGGAAAAAATAAACTAAAAGTGGGATAGTTTTAAAGGTTCGCTAGCTTTTCCCGCCATGTAACGCCATCCTACCCCACTTCACGCCATTTTACGTCATTCATGATCTTCATACTCTTAAAAATGCACGGGGCCCAGCCAATCAGAGCGTGCGTAGAGGACACCTTATTTTATAAAAGACTATATACGTTACGTTGTGAGACGTTCCGTTCCGTTATAAGATCATACGTTATGTTGCAAAACATTACGTTGCAAAATGTTACGTTGTAAAGCCCTAATCAAACGAGAACGCAAGTCATCATCGCAAGTTGCGGCAGTCACGCTATCTCAGCCAGCCGCTCTGAATAGTTTCCCGAAAATATCATGTACTGTGACAAAGTTAAAACTTGTTTAAAACACTCATGAAACCTTTATTTTGTTAATTTGGGAAGTTCGAACGACCGCCACAGAAATTCTGACTGCCAACTTGCGATGACTTGCGTTCTCGTTTGATTAGGGCTTAAGACCTGATGACATGTTACGCTGTGAGACCATACATTACATTTTGAGACCTTACGCTTAGTTGTGAAACCTTACGTTACGTTATGAGACCTTAGGTTACATTGTGTAGTCATAGTCAATCGAGATATGGTCTGGAAACTCAGCTAAAGTCTTTGGTCTATCTTTTTGTTCGCCTTTATGCATTTTTGTGCACGGTGCACGGTCACTGAACACATTGTATTTTAGTGTAATGAACGAATTGTCCAATAGCAACGTTTCAGTTCAATCACTCAACCGTGCTATTTAAATATCAATAAACCTAAAACAAAGGATGTGCACGGTGTAAGGTACGGTTCAACATAAAATCACAGCTCATTATAGGCGCTTTGAAGTTTGCCGAGTTTCCAGACCATATCTCGATTGACTTTGGTGTAGTGTAAGCCCTCACGTCACATTACGTTGTGAGACACTGAGACCATACGTTACGTTATGAGACTTTGCGTTACATTGTGAGATCATACGTTACGTTATGAGACTTTGCGTTACGTTGTGAGACCATACGTTACGTTATGAGACTTTGCGTTACGTTGTGAGACCATATGTTACGTTATGAGACTTTGCGTTACGTTGTGAGACACTGAGACCATACGTTACGTTATGAGACTTTGCGTTACGTTGTGAGACCATATGTTACGTTATGAGACTTTGCGTTACGTTGTGAGACCATACGTTACGTTATGAGACTTTGCGTTACGTTGTGAGACCATACGTTACGTTATGAGACTTTGCGTTACGTTGTGAGACCATACGTTACTCTTCGTAAAACCATAAGCTACGTTGTGAGAATTAAAAGGATATTCTAAATTCTTTCACCTCTGACGTAATGGCAAATCTTCTCCCATCTATTTCAGCTTGTTGTTGAGACGCGAACTCAAGAAACGCTGCTTCGTCATTATCAATCCCTCGGATCATGTTTTCTGTAGAAAGACATTCATTATATGTCTACAATAGGGCCATTTAAAGCAGAGAAAATAAGTCGCGACTTAATTAAGACGCGTCCTATTTAAGTCGCGAACACACTCGTATAAATGGTCAATTTGTTCTGGACCAAAGTAAGTCGCGACTAAAATACGAACGGGGTTTAGGTTAAAAGCTAGTCCAAAATAAGTCTAGACTCAACCTCGTACCCAGGGCCATTTGTAGGGAACTGGGCCAAGATGGCAAATAAAACAAAATGGCAGGAACAAATGGCCCTGGTGGAGGCTAGCTCAAAATGTGCAGTATATTGCGCATTTCATTAAGTAGAACTCAGTTCTTTACACAGTAATTACACCTAATTATTGCATGGTTTAAAATATAATTTCCCGTGACATGTGCAGGAACAACCGACAAGGTCAAAATACAATTTTTAAAAAAAAATACAAAATCAAACCATCTGATTTATGCCATTAGCTCTTGACCAATCAGAGGCTGAGATAGCCTAGCCTCCACCAGGGCCATTTGTTCCCGCCATCTTGGCCCAGTTCCCTACAAATGGCCCTGGGTACGAGGTTGGTCTAGACTTACTAGAAATTGACAGTTTATACGAGTGTGTTCGCGATTTAAATATGACGTGTCTTAATTATAAATCACGACTTATTTTCTCCGTTTAAATGCCCTATATCTCTCTCTCAATATTCTACTCATAATTGACATCAATATTTTAATATTAAATCTTTACTTAAATTATATTTCTCATCATGTTCCTGCTGTACTTTCTCTTTTTGTTCTTGAAGTTGTTCAAACAAACTACGGTGTTCTTCTTCTGGACGCTCTACAAAATAAAATGTATAGACACCCTGGGCGTTTATTGAAAAATTGAGTTTTAAAGGGGGGGTGTTTATTAGAGAGAGGCATTTATTTCAAAATTTGATATTTCAATTATTAAAAAAAAAAAAGTCACACAAATGCTCACACAACCTCATGATTTTTTTAATACGATGAAGGTAATTGGCCAAACACTGGGGTTATATAATATAGATGAATGTACATTTGCAAAGTACACTGCATGTGATATATGACCTTAGGCTAGCCTCCTCCGCAGGCATCTCTATTAATTTTATAAGAAAAGTCAGAAGAGAATTTGGGTTACCTGTGGTATAAGCTCAGACCCAGCGTTTTGGAGATCAAGGAGGATGGGGGAAAAACATGTGAGCTTATACCACAGGTAACCCAAATTCTCTTCTGACTTCTCTTATAAAATTAATAGAGATGCCTAGTTTTAGAGGGGGGAGGGGGGGGGGGGGTGTTTATTGGAGGGGGCATTTATTAAATATTTTTATTAGTAGAGGGGTGTCTATTTGAGAGAGTATTAACACATAATGCTGCATAGAATGTATGACGGATCTTCCTTTGTAAAATCCTCTGGTATTAGACAGGGTAAACAAGAAAGGGGCAGACTGGCTTTAGCCAGGGTCTTGGGTTTGGGCCAGACTTCATTTTATGCTACGCGCGTGGAAGATATTCCGTGCGCATTTTTTCACAACACACCCTATTTTTTTGAATGGCACATGCAAAAATGTATTAATGTGTGCACTGCGCGCATATATTGTACTGTAAGCACATTTCCCACCTTCACGCGAGACTCCAACTTTCATTAAATATCTGGTTCCTTTCGTTTTCTGTCATGTGTACAGCCGCTGACCACAAGTAGCATTGGCGTGCAATTTTTTACCAGTTTTTATCTTCCACGTGCACTTTGCAAAGAATGAAGTCTGGGGTTGTTTTTTGTTGGGTTTGGTTTGGGGTTGGGGTTTTTTTTTGGGGGGGGGGGGGGGGGGGGGGGGGGGCAAAGGGAGGGAGAAGGGGATCCCACCCTCAATTCCAGTTCAAAATTTTATCAAGTAAGACGTCCGGTAAAACTTGTGGGACGCGATTTTGGGCTATTTATAAACTGACCAAGTCGGAGTCGGAGCAACGTTCTTCTACAGCTTCCGCCATTTTGGATTAATTCTCCAGTTTTGTGGTGCTTATAAATAATTAATATTGATAAATGATAAGCTTGTATAAAACTACTATAAACCCGCGTTATAACACATAAATCGTCAAGTTGAAAGCAAATAATACCTTACAACAGCTTGTACAATAAGAACTGAGAAACATTAAACTCCAAGCTATATAAAAACTAGAAGTCTAAAACTAAATCTTACCCAGCGGATCTTCGGGATTTCGAACCTTTTCCCATTCTTCTTGACGTTTGACACTGATATCTTGAGCTTCCTCCTCAGTAACGAACGACTTTATTTTGGAATCTGATTTCTTGAAACTCATAATTATCTTAGATAATTCTTGAAAACTAAACATACATGTACTGTACACACAACAAACCCCATTGTGTAAAAATTCTTTATGTAACTTGAAGTACTTCACATCTCGCAGCTCGAAGTGACCACGAATACAGCTGGCTCACTGACATGGATTATGGCCGACAACATTCTGTTGCACGCTTACAAAGGAAAAGCAAAATCTGTTAATTTAAGTCAGAAAAACCTCACCAGCGTTCCTGCTCTGGTAGGTAGACTGTCGAGCTTGAAGATACTGGACTTAAAAAGCAATAATATTCATTCGTTGCCGTTAGAATTTGCCAATCTTGACCAGGTAGGTTCATGACTTGGTTGGTTGTTTTGCTCGCTGTTGCTATGCTACAGAACGCTGTGGAGGAAAAATGAGGCAAGAAAATGGACAATTCGTATTACTGTAAATAGTAAATAAAATAATAAATATTAATTAAATTTCTTACATTTATAATATATTTATAATAAAAGTCCTAAAACCCAGGAATTATAAAATGATAGTTACCATTTTACATTATTTTTCTGCTAAATTAGTATAAAATAGCACTATTTGTAATAAATGTTCAAGTTTAATATAATAAAAACTTGATCAGAAAACCTTTATGGCAGGTATGGATCCAGGGGGGCATGGGGGTGCACCCCTGGTTTGCACACACATACCAATATGCACACTCTAGATTTTATTTATGACTTTGTATCCCTTTTATAGTCAAACCAGATGTTCTCTTGTGTACGACTTTGCAATATTGATACGCAACATTGCAATTTTGATTGGTGGATTCAATCAGCAACCTGCAAACGCTTTATCATGATTCCTCGACGGGTTGCCCTAAAAAATCATTTTAAATGCCAAACTTTGGATAATGTGAAATTCTACATAACGTTAGAGCCATTACCTGTTGTTCCATCAAGGAATTGTGATAAAGCATTTGAGTTGCTGATTGAATCCACCAATCAAAATTGCAATGTTGCGTATCAATACTGCAAAGTCGTACACAAGAGAACATCCAGTTTGACTATAAAACCTCACTCAAAACTACCTTAAAATGTTGGAAACAACATTTTTGAGATCTAAGACTTCAAAAAGTTTTTTGATTGTTTTTTTTTTTTTTGGGGGGGGGGGGGGGGGGGGGGGGGCAAACCTCTGGACACCCCTAAAAGTTTCTTGCATCTTCATACCCAGGCCCTTGTTTCTAAAATCCTGGATCCACCCAGGAAAAGGTCCACAAAGTACAATCATGTAATGTAATTGGATTCCTATATGCATATATTCATGTAATTCTCAGCACCACTGGGTATTGCAATTTGATAATTATGTATATTTGCCACTTTTAAAATTAAGCTAAAGTCTTATATTATGGATAGATTAATTTATGATGCTTATAACTACATGTACCATACTTATAATTACAGCTTGAACATTTAAACTTTGGTAATAACCTCTTGGAAGAACTACCTCCAGAATTATCTCACCTGCAAAACCTCAAGAAGCTCCATTTGTTTTCTAATAACATTTCAGGCCTTTCTCCTTTAGTTTTATGTAAGTACAAATCCTAAAAAATGAACAGTTAAATCCATTTAGTAATTCTACTTAATATAATAGAGTTTGAGAGAATTTTGAAGGTATGTAGCTATAACAGGCTATAAATTATAATCCGCCTAATTTTTACCCACTCCATTCCCATTCTGTCCCTTTTAGCTTTCTTGCACCAGTTAACATTCCTTAACCTCAACAACAACAAGCTAACTTCATTACCACCAGAAATTGACAGGTACAGCATACACTACACAGTCTGTGCACAAATTGTTTGCAAATAATACCAGAAATGTATGCATTCTTGCCAGTGCTGTGAGTAACTTCGTTACAAGTAACTAGTTACATTTTTAAGTAACTGTAACTGAAACTAGTTACTTTTTCTGAAGAAGTAACTGTAACATTACTATAACTAGTTACTTTTTGAAGAAGTAACTATAACTAGTTACTTTTTTAAAGAACTGTAACTAGTTACAATATTTGGTTCAAAAAATGTGACTAGTTACTATAGTTACTGATATTCAGTTGAGGATGTCATTCTTTCTTGATAGAAATGGTTTTGATATACTAATAAAGGTACATTATGTACACATTTGACTATTTCTGCTTAGTGACAACTATATTTGGGCATTAATTAGCTGTAAAAACATAATTATGGTACTGGTATCTAAAAACTAGTAATTTCTTTGTTGATTCTAGTAACACGGACATTGAAATGTAACAAAATTTTTGAAGTTACTTTGTAACTGTAGCTCGGTAGTTACTTTCTTTTCATTGTAACTTTTATCGGTTACTTATCGGAAACTAGTTACTTTTCTAACGATGTAACTGTAACTAGTTACAAAAATTATGTAACTTTTACAGCACTGGTAAATTGTTTGCAAATAATACCAGAAATGTATGTATTCTTGGGTGTGTGTAATGTTCACCATGTATTTCCACCGCACCTGCAATTGTAGGCTGGTTTCTCTTCAGTTCATCAGTGTCAATAACAATCAACTTTCATATGTTCCTGATGAAATCTGCCACCTTACCAATCTAACAGATGTTCATTTTGCAGACAACTTTATAGAAAGGTTTGACAATCTATTACATGAGCCTGTCTCTATATTCTTGTGCCATCCTTATTTTACAAATAAATTTTAAAAATGCTTTTTAAATTCCAGTCTACCTGAAAATGTTGCTTTCCTAAGAAACTTGACACGCTTAGTGCTGTGCAAAAACAGGATCACTGAGTTACCCGAGGTAGTAAGTTAACATTGTAATTAATTAAATTCTGCTACAGCAGCCTATAATAATACAGATTGTTTAACTTTAAACTACATATTTTTCTGCTCATTGTTTAGGGTTTAGCAAAATGTTCAAAACTAGAATGCTTGGATGTTTCCTGTAATTGTTTAAGATTCTTCCCTGTTGAGGTATGGTACAATTGTAGGTAACATGCAAATCTCCTTCTGATCATCACAGGAATTACAGTAGATTTTATGTACCGTATATAAATAATAGCAACAATGTCAATGTGAGTATAGCTGTCATCACATTGCAATATATGCAATATAAATTATAATATACATGATAAATTAAAATATTTAATCTATTCTAACTAACCATGACTCTACATGGTGGTGTGAGCCATCTTACCCATCTTGGTCAGGTGGTGTCAGTGATTTCCCTCTTGGTAACCTTCTCTTATAATTTCTATATAGTTATCTCGTCTGCCATTAAAAGAACTTTATTGTGAAGGAAACAACCTTCTACAGCACATTCCAGTTCATTCTGAACAGGAGGAAGAAGTTTTAGCATTAAAGGTGAATCTGATCACCATCCTACTTCACTTCACCTTGTCACACCCCACCTTATCACACCTCACCCTACTTCACCACACCCCACCTTATTGATCACACCCCACCTTATCACACCACACCCCACCTTATCACACCACACCCTACTTCACCACACCTGGTTCCACCTTATGACACCTCACCCTACTTTACCACACCTTATCACACCACACCCTACTTTACCACACCTTATCACACCACACCCTACTTTACCACACCATATCTCACCTTATAACACCACACCCTACTTTACCACACCATATCTCACCTTATGACACCACACCCTACTTTACCACACCATATCTCACCTTATGACACCACACCCTACTTTACCACACCATATCTCACCTTATGACACCTCACCCTACTCTACCACAACTTATCACACCACACCCTACTTCACTATACCTGGTCCCACCTTATGACACCTCACCCTACTTTACCACACCATATCTCACCTTATCACACCACATGTTACTTCACCTTACCTTTGTCACACCTCACCTCATCACACCTCAACCAACTTTGACATCTCACCACTCCTCACCTTATCACACCACACCTTACTTCACCTCATTACACCCCACCTTATCACACCACACCAAGCCAACTTTTTTTTCATTATTATTGGCAGGAAATCTCGTCTCGCTTTGTTCTGAAAACAATCAAGGACAAGTACGTATATTAGTTTGTGATGGGTTTTTTTTGCATATATTAATAAAGACTAATTATCATTTATCAATCAAAAAGTGAGACGTCTGCAAGCTCACCAACATGAAATAAACTCACATACACTTTTGATATTTTTGTCTCGTTTTGTTCTTCAGAAAATCTTTTCTTCGCGTGCAACTTAACCACTATCCAAAAATTAAAGAGCTGTTGTCCTACGCCATGGTGTGTCCCGTGTGTGGAGAGTCATTTCTCAATACTTGGCTCGAGTGTGTACGCTTTATTGACTGCAAAAAGGTAGAAATGATTGATTTTCAACTCGTGCAAGTGTTCATTTATCGCGATCTAGCAAGTTAGTAAACCGACGCAAGCGACAAATTCCCAATATATTTAGTTAGTCAAAATCATTTAAAAAATCAAAAATAGCAGATGAGTCTCTTACACACTGTGTCAGAATATATATAGTATAATATTCTCCATGGAATTTTTGCTTCTGGAACGAGCCAAGTCAACCTTACAGATACGCAGTGTTGTTTGAAAACTTCGTTCCTTTTTTGACGTCACTTCCGGTAATTATTTACAAATAGGCGAATTTCAGGGTATTGCGCGCGCATCATTTTGCAAAAGAATTGGCGGGCTCCCCACAAAGTAAGCAATGGCAAACAGACTTGCTAGCGAGCTAACAACAGCAGAATAAGTAACAGCTAGTGTTAAACATCCAGAAACTGTATCTATACTTTGTTGATTTTAAACAGTATGCTTACTTTGAGTGGAGCTTTCCAGTTTTTTTGAAAAATGATGCGCGCGCAACGCCCTGAAACTCGCCTATTCTGACTGTTCAAAAAAATCCATGAAAAATAACATTACCGTGAATATATTATATATAAAGAGAGAATAATACATGGATGTGCGGAAATATGAAATTTATTTCGAGTGTTGACCAGGATATCTCACGAGTGAGCGAAGCGAACGAGTGACATATCCTGTTCAACACGAGAAATAAATTTCATATTTCCAAGCATCCATGTATTGTTCTGTTTATTATATAAAAAAATTGTCCTATTGCCTTGCAAAAATTGCATTAAACTATAATACTGATTCAGCGATAATCGTCACATGTGCGATTATCATAAATAATCGCACATGTGAGATTATCACTTTTATTAGTGGCGGAAAAATCAATAAAACACTCTATTTTATATAATATACAATTATTAACGAGCTTTTGAAATCACGTACGCCTTTTAGGTAAAAAAATAACAGAATAAAATTTTATCTTTATATACCAGTGAGCGAAACTTGCCAATGATGTATACTGTCATTTGCGAGGACTCGACTGTCTGTTTTGCTTTTCCAGGGGTTGAGGACGCGGAACTCTCCTGGAATTCTCCCTATTCGGGGATTATTATGTTCCTACAAGTGCTTCAACGTCGATGGACACGATTTCTTTGGGATAGCCCAAGTTGGAGAGAGCTCATAACGCGGGAATACACAGTAGTCGGAACACAGTTGACTATAAGTAACTGCTGTTGATAGAATTGGGATATCATGAGCATCCACTTCAAAATCTTAACATGCAAGGCGGCTGAATTTACTGTGGGGCTAACTGATTACATACATGGTTCGCTTTGGAGATTAATTCAGGCCAATTCAGTTCTGGCTGAAACTTGAAACGTCTTGAAAGCTCAGCCTAATTGGCCAAGCCGGAAAAAATCTCCGGATATACATTGAGTAATTTGAATGTTTCGCATTCACGTCAAAACATATTATAGTGTAAATTCATGAAACTTGAAATTGAAATGTCACTCGTACACTATTTGTACAGGTTCGGGATATTTGTACTAAACTACTTTTAATTAAAAAGTCCGTCATTTATCAACCTCTAATCATAAGATGTAAAATGCATTTAAACTACAGTAAACATCATGCTATTACTGTCGTGCCAATAGAAGTGTTCCTAAAATATTTTTGCAATTCCGTTCAGCGGCCTGAACAATTTCGATTGGACGAAATTCGTTGAATCCTATTAAAAACTTCTGTCTTGAATTTGATGTAATAGATCAAACACGAGTTTGAGTGTTTCATCAGGAGTTCCAAACACGAGAAAACAAATGAGAACCGAGGGCGTAGCCCCGATGTTATTATCCTTGATGAAACACGATAAACGAGTGTTTGATCTTGCTTCTCAAACGAGTATTCGCATCGCGATTTGCGGTGTTTTCTTCGTTGATTTCAATATAGTGAATTGGGTGTGTGTAGGAATTGACCAATCAGGAGCATCAGACCAGAATACTTTGCAGCATTGGATGAAGGCGTTGTAAATCGATCTCAAGTACCGTTTGAAAGGTTTTTCCTTATATTAACCTAATATATTTCTTGACTACACTGATATGGTAAAAAAGTAGATGTCATAAGGTATAAGACTTATAATATTTTACAGTTTCTTTGAGTATTTACGGAACAGTTCAACTTTGAATAATCATTACGTAAGTTGTCGTTTGATTTATGTAAACATTACGAAGCTTCTCCTTGGCCTAAAATTATGCTAAATTCACCTAGCTTACATAAACAAATTTGTGCCTGCCCTAGATCATACTGACAGGATAATAGAAAAGGCATTTAAGAAAACTGTTGACAAGCTAGTAAATAAACTTATGACAGAAGCATGTACCTAATTATATGAGAACAATGCTAGCTAGATATGATCAGACTGTCACAACATTTTGAAATATTGATAAAGCTACAGGAAGTCTAATTAATATTTACACAGTTTTGATTATTTTCAGCTATTTGTTTGTATTGCGACATTCTACAATAGAATAGCCAGAAGCATGCTACAAAGCTTAACTCTAACGTAATATATCCGTATGTTGTATAACATTCCCCCTTTCTTAAATTCAAGCCTCCTGGCTTGACAAAACTTGCAAAAAAAAATTATGATAAAGATCCTATAATTACCTACTTAACTAAATACACATGCAGATAATCCCTAAAACAAATAGCACTAACGTAGCTGTCACGGACACTCGCCTAATGTCAAACTAGATCAATCGCTATAAGTGGACTCTAGGGGCGATAATTCAACAAAATAATTCTAATGAAAACTGAGCAACGCAATGTGAAACACAGAGGCAAAAAATGCACGTGTTTCGCTAAACTTGTTTCCCAAGAGATATATAGACAGGTGCCAGGGTAATTTGAATGGAAAATAAGAGTAATTGAAAGTAAGACGATAATGTTTATAGTCTGTTGTCGGTTTGTCGTGTTGACAAGAGTAAAGATTATAAGTAGTCATATGTAACAGGGGCGGACCATTAGAAAAGTGATGGGGGGGGGGGGGGGGTGGACTTTTTCAGCTTGCACGAATTTTTTTCTTTATCATTTGCTTATGCAGGAATTTTTTTTTATTGTCTAATCCTTGCATGAATTTTTTTTATTACACATACCAACCTTACAACAGCTTCTCAAGAATGTATACACAATGCGAGAGCGGGAAACCATTTGGAGTGGAAGGCTCGCCACTCGTAGGCGTAGAGTTTTGTTTTTGTCCATGGTGCCTGAAGTGCTGAACAGGACCTTTTTAAGAATTTTCCGGTAGGGTAGTGTTTACAAAAAGGGGCTGTTCTAGGGGGGTCCGGGGATTTTTGAAATTTTGAGTCTTGGAAATGCCATTTCCTGCATTCTGAGGGGTGATTTTTAAGAACACTGAAGGTCATGAAATGTCATAAAAACTAGTTAAAATACAACACATTTCAACAATTTTTCGATGTTGTGTTTACTGGGTTGACTTATCACTGTTTTGGGGTGCTTTTTACTGACAGGAATAAGTCTGTAACAGTTACTTTAGGCTTTAGCCTAACATTGTGATGTGTACTTGTTTTGTTTTACATTGATATGTGCAGTTTTGAGTAGAATTAAAATATACTACTCTTATGCATCTTTATTCTTGCAATATATTAAATATGTTGTTGGTTTGCAGTGAATGTATGCCATTGCACAAGCTAATAGATTTAGTGTAATTTACACTAATAGATGTATGTTATCATTTAATAAAGAAGGTGTAAAGACCATTATTATCAATTTTGACTTATGGTTTTCAGTATCGAGACGGTATTTGACTTCTAGTTTTCACCATGAGAAGGCTCTGCACGAATTTTTTTTCTCAAACTTTCTTTGTGTATGAATTTCCCCCCCCCGAGTGCATTGCCTTGCACGAATTGTTTTTTTGTCCCCCCCCCCCATCAGTTTTCTAATGGTCCACCCCCAACAGCTTCACGGTCACAAAGGTGTGGAAACGGTAAAACGTACTGTTGAAAGTTGGCTAAATGTAAAAACTGTGGTGGTTGCGTGGTTTTAGAGCATAGAGAAAAGCATAGTGATTGGTTGTTTGATTTAGACACTGACTGGAAAATTATAGCGAACAGAACAGTATAAAATGTAGGAGAAAAGGTTGATTGAGACGTAAAATTAGATGAAACCTTAGATGAAATCTCAGACGAACTTAATTTACTGCTTTTATCGGAGTTATTTTGGTTATTTGGGTCGGTGGTCACGAGTTGAGTTTTCGGTAATACCTTGTCATTTGTGTTTGATAATAAATTTGATCATGCTGGAAAATAATTTAAAATTTTACGACTTTGTGAAATACTTACTTGACTTAATTGTTTCATTTTTATACTAGGAACTTGATAATCAGCATGTGACTTTTTAACAATTTTATTAATGTTTACAAATGACCAATTCGGATTTTGCCGATAATCGAATGACTTAACGTGGATTGTATGAGACTTCAATAGAGACGTTTCTCTAATCACGCCTGCATGAAGGGGATAATTCAATAACTTCCGCACATGTGATGTTCGTATTTTGTTTGAAGACAGTAGCAGATTTGGGAAAGCGAAATTCGTGCGCAGTAAAAATTTTAGTTTCATAAAATACCGTGTTAGTGTATTGAGCTGGTGTAGATGATTTAGGTTTTCGTTTAGATTGCAACCGATCGGATATCGAAGGATATTTTTTTCGCAACGCGTCTTTCAGAAGGCTTAAATCACGACGTATTGATTCAGGCTGTTTATAATAGAAATACATGGCTGAGCCACGTAAATAGCAAACAAAATTATAGAGTTGAACTTCGGCAGTCCAACCGTAAAAAATTTGCATAATTTTCAAAACGAAAGATCCACTCGTGGACATCGTCAGTGTAACCGTGAAAACATCGCAACGGAGGAACTTGATCTGAAGTTTGGTTAATTATTACAGGGTTTGTGTCTTTTAGTTGTTGTATCAGTCGCAGTAGAATTGCTTGCAGTGTACTTTGAGAACACTTAGTCATATTAAATTGTTGTACAGTAGAGAGTAGTAAAAAAATTAGATGTTTAAAGCAGAAAACTGGAAATAGAAATACATGCCAGACAAAAAATATAAAATATTGGCACCTTTTATAATTTTCTGGTGTAGAAAACCACGCCTTGTAGGCGTGTAGGAATTGACCAATCAGGAGCATCAGACCAGAATACTTTGCAGCATTGGATGAAGGCGTTGTCAATCGATCTCAAGTACCGAGGCAAAACGTTTGAAAAGTTTTCCTTATATTAAACTAATATATTTCTTGACTACATTGATATGGTAAAAAAGTAGATGTCATAAGGTATAAGACTGTTATAATATTTTACAGTTTCTTTGAGTATTTACGGAACAGTTCAACTTTGAATAATCATTACGTAAGTTGTCGTTTGATTTATGTAAACATTACGAAGCTTCTCCTTGGCCTAAAATTATGCTAAATTCACCTATAGCTTACATAAACAAATTTGTGCCTGCCCTAGATCATACTGACAGGACAATCGAAAAAGCTTTTAAAGTGCCAATGTCATGGTTGGGTATTTTACATATTTAGGATATTTGGAATCTTCTGAGAAGATTTGTAGTATATCTTCTTTTCCTGAAATTTCATCTTCATGGATTTCTTTGCCGTTAAAGTTGACGGAAGTGACGTCAAAAGAGGAATCTGTAATGTGGTTTTCATATAGATAAATTCCTCTTTCGACGTCACTTCCGTCAACTTTAATGGCAAAAAAAGTCCATGAAGATGAAATTTTCGCCTGAGAAGATATATTACAAATCTTCTCAGAATGTTCCAATTAGCACAAATATGTAAAGTCACTGAGGATGACATAGGCACTTTAAACTTATGACAGAAGCATGTACCTAATTATATGAGAACAATGCTAGATATAATCAGACTGTCACGACATTTTGAAATATTGACAAAGCTATACAGGAAGTCTAATTAATATTTACGCAGTTTTGATTATTTTCAGGTATTTGTTTGCATTGCGGCATTCTACAATAGAATAGCCAGAAGCATGCTACAAAGCTTAACTATATAACTTAATATATCCGTATGTTGTATAACAATTGGCTTCGGTTTTCTCTGGGGTAGCAAAGAAACTGTTTCTCCACAGTTTAAGATGAGGATCCTTCTTTTCGTTCTTGTTTCCACTCAAATCGGTGTTCTCTTGGCTGACGAGTGGCCATGCGATCGCAAAAAAGCTATCGAGGCTTTCAAGAAGAAACAGGTCACGAACGATTGGCCAGAATTTAAAAGCGACCCGTACAAAAACCAAACCGAGCAATCCGAGGAAGAGATTCAACAATATTTGAAGGACTATACCAGAGTGTGTGCTATTCGGTACAAAAACCCATTGGAAAAAGTTCAGTACGAGCTTCGCGATTTTCCAGATAAGGAATCTGCTGAAAATGCTAGTTTTATAGTAACCCACCAAGGAAAATGCGGGGCGTGCACGAATTTGAAAGACTTGGCGGTGTACCTGGAACAAAACCTTACCAAAGTAGTTCGCGCTTGTGGTGCGAAGATCATTCCTTTTCTGGTCAGAAGATGCTTGAGCAACTTGGGTTTCACACCGCGGTGTGTCGATATTTGGCATTATAACATTGACAACACGAGAAGAGAGTGTTTCTGGGTGTGCATGAAGGCTTGGATTACTGGTGAACCGAACAATAAACCTGACGGGAGTCTAAACGATTGCTTACAATGCGACGAAGACAAATCTGGTCCTGTTTTCAAGTACTTCGCAGGTCGAACACGAAGGAACTCTGGTATCACAAGTGCAATTGATCGACCTGATGATCAAGTTTATAACATGAACCATTGCTACTTTTGAACTGTCTTGTATCAGTTTACTCAATCTGCATTTCAGCTTTAGTTAGTGTCAGTGATTAGAAACAAAACTAGCTTGTAAATGCATGACAGTGACTCTCTTTAAGCAATGGTCAATAAAGATAAGTTTCTGCTGAAATAAATGCCAGAACTCATTTTTGTGTAGTCTTATCCCAAAGGGTGTTGGTGGCTTGTCAGACCAACCCACCCCTTGGTTGCATGTGACAAAATTGCTTCCAGTTTGACTCTACGAAACACCGCGGGTTTTCTACGGTGATAAACACTACACCCAATCCTTCCGGGCCTCTGGAACCAGGGTAGGGTACACCATACCACACGGAATAAAGATTAACCAGAAGTCCGACTCAGTGTCGGCACCTTTTTAATGATACAGGAGCCCGATCGAGCTAGCGCTGTCGCAAGGACGAGAGGGCTAATTTTCCGGGGGCACTTAGTTTCAAAATGGCGCCGCGATATACCACTGGACCAAAAGGGCAATCCCTCCCAGTAAAGACCTACCTAAGATCATAGCCACTGGAAAGGGAGAGGGCTGTGAAAGTGGGCGTGACTGAGATTTATGTTATTGTTCGCCAAATTCAAGATCACGTGACCTTGAACCTGCATGATTGAGCACTAAAAAGCACGATTTTACATTAGAGCAGCGAGGCGCGTACCTACAAGTGCTACAACGAAGTTCTTCCGTGATGGTTTCGATATAAATTCCACTTCATTTGGACATTATATGCATAGATGGTCCCTCATGAAAACTCCCTTTGCAAAGAATATTTAATAAAGTGCAGTAAATTCGAATAAACGATCAATGGTCGGACCGAACACGGTGAGAGCCGAGGTAAAATAATGATACAATACTGTTTTGCCAACAGTACAACTAAAACTAAAATTCGCTTTTGTCTTAATATGAATGGTTGTGCTAAATTATATGTCGTAAGTTGAGTTGCCTTCATTGAATATTAAATGCACTAAATGTCTGGTGTATTGCGTTTCATAAACAACGGTGAGGACTGGCAATTGTCGTATGCGTATCAGTTTATTAGAATAACTAAAGTATTAAGAAACATTGCCATCTGACAACAAAAGTGCAAAACTCCGATTTAATAATGGCACGGAGACGACAAATGCTTTTCGATTGCGTTGTTCCTTGGTTTTCTTTTATTAATAATTTGTAGACATGCGGCGATTTATGATAATTTCAATTTATTCACACTATTTTTAATACTTACAATGAAAAATACAAAGTTTACATAGTGATACATTAAATAAATCAGAGTTAAATATAAAACAAAATATTTTATGAAAGAATATACATATGTGAGAGTGTAATTAAAGTATAAAGCTTTCGAGTTTAATCACTGTCTTGACATATTATATTAATAAGTTGGGGATCAGCAGAGGATGAAATATTAAGATCGTGTCGAAGTAAGAAAATAGACATTGTATAATATGAGAATGAAATTCAGATCAACCTTGGTGACTTAAATTTTTTTACATTGAAACAGAAAGGGTTATTAAATCACTGGGAATATTTTCCCAGATTTTTGTAGCTGAGAATCTTATAAATGTTTGTTTACAATAATTAGTCCGGCGGGGAGAAAATAGTTCGCGCTACGGCTAATTTGCTCACGCCAGAGTGTGAATTATTTGAGTGAGCCATGCATGAGTTAGCGCTTGATACGATTGTGTAATGTTCAAGGGATGATCATTTTAATGTCACGATAAAGTCCATCATGAAACCGAATGCCGATCATCTACACAACGATGCACCACCATATATATTTGTTTACGTCTTATTTGAGAAATGCGCGACTTAAAAACTCTCACGGTCCTGTTAAAACCAATCCGATCTTTTTGAGGTGATTTCTTTGTGCACACAATCATATTATTGAATAAACTAATATCTAAAATTAACGCAGAATCAATGTAAAATACAAAATTTGTCATAAAAATGACGGACTACAGTAACACTATACAGCACTGTCGCTGTCTTAAGTTCGTAGGTCGTCAAAAACCGAATTCCCACCGAATTTTGTTAACGAAATACAAGGGTACTCCTTTGGACTTGTAAATATCATGTTTCTTGTGGATTTTTAGAAGTCACCATAACCGACATCGTGCCGTTTAACGAAGAAAGGTTATAATCTAATGTAAGCCATATCAAAGAATACACTGGCCATGCCGGTTCAAGATCACGTGACGCTCAGGCGTGAAATTTTTAACATCAAACCGGAAGTTCTATTGTTTCAGAGCGGAGTTTCACAGCCCTCTCCCTTTCCAGTGGCTATGCTAAGATGAACGAGTTTTCTGATTGGCTACAAGTAACCACCAATCACATTGTCGATTATCAATTCGTTACTGATTAAGGTTAGGTTAGGGGTTTTGTTTGGGTTAGGTTATCTAAACCAATCAGAAGCCTTAGTATAGGTAGGTGTGACCCAATCCCCCCTTATAGCCTGCGAGCAGGCGTTACTGGATGAGGGGACTGAGCGTTTTTGGATTGTTTCAAGTAAGGAGCTGATTGTTCTCGATTACCTTGAGAACAGTAAACAATACGAAAACGCTCGGAAACGTTACCGTGTGCACATAGCCTAAAGATTAACCAACCTCGTCCCCAGGGCCTTTTGCCCTGAGGCAGAAGGCCCTGGGGACGAGGTTGAAAGATTAACCAGATCTACGAAGTCCGACTCAGTGTCGGCACTTTTGATGTTTGTGTGACCTCAAATTAGGTTATATTGAAGTACTACACATATTAACCTAAAACCGCTGGTCGTTCACAAAGTCTCGAGTCGAGTTTTCTCCGTTTTCATTTTGTCTAGAAAACTCTTATTTACGAATTTAACGTACAAAAAAGCACATATATAGATATAGCGCTAAGGTTACTCACTACGGTTCACAGAAGTGCTTGAAAAAGCTTTACAGAACCGAGTACTGGAGGCGTAAAAATATTTACAAACGACTCATGATTAGTATTATGAGCCCGCGTACTCATCCGTTGGACATTTGAATTAGCCAATCAAAACGTCGCCTGAAAAACACTCACCAGTTTAAAATCCTATTATAGCTTCGAGATCATTTTGGATTGGGTGTTCTCAACTCGTGGTCTTTTGCTTTAAGTCTAGGTTTTATTTTTCCTTCTAGCTGTTTGTTAACAACTAGATCGCCCACCGTTTTGTAGTTAGAGGACGTTATTGTTTTCGTTGAGAACTTTAAGTTCAAATCAAGTGTTGAATTGGACCCATTTCCCTCGAACAGAACAAGATGAATCCGCCACCAAACACTAGTGTTCCAGCAGCGAAATCGTATCAATTTGGCAGGGTGAGTACACCTTAGCAAGTTCATTGAATGAAGGACGTTTAGCTCATAGATTCTGTACAGTATTTATACCGCAAGCAAAGAAACCGAGTCGTTTTGTTGCTTTTATATTTTAATATACTAGGAGATAACAGGAAATGCTCAAAGTATTGTCCCACAACGTGTCCCCAGCAAGGAGAAAGAGCACGTACCGTCTGTTCAGTGTGCTGTACAACCAAACGACAAAGAAAATTGCCAAGAAGAAAAGGGGATGAAAAAATGGACCCTTCAAGATTTCGACATCGGGAAGCCTTTAGGAAAAGGTGAACAACTGGAACCTGATTGCCAATTTATTTGGCTGTGTATATTTGTGTAGTTGCAAAAATGATTTTATGCGTTACCAATGTTTTTTTAATATTTTAGGAAAGTTTGGGAATGTTTATTTAGCTCGTGAGAAAAAAAGCAAGTATATAGTTGCTTTAAAGGTAGGTATTTACATACGTTATAGACCAAAATTATGAATATAAACAATTTAATTTAACTACATTCCAGTGTACGAGTGAACTGCCATGAAGGACCAAAATAAATGCTCTTAGGCTGTTTGGATCACTTGGATTCGCAGTGGTAGCACAAAATGCCATATTTTAGAATTCAGAATCAATCTCATTCAAGTGATATAGCAATTGTAATGTCTGGTTATATACTTAAAATGTCACACACACCCTGACACCCATAGACTATCAGAACTCGAAGAAGTTCCAGAAAGTGAAAGTCAATGCCAATTGTTTTTGAGATTAAAATTTCATGGGAGATTAAAGGATAAGGGGGGTCTGTGAAAAACATGTGGAAAATCATAGAAAATCCAGGCAAGGAGCTAAAAGTTAAAAAGAATATGACAATAATCTAAATCATGCTACATCATCTCACAAGTTAATATGATAGTTTGCACCAGCAATTAATTGATAATTGTGCGTAAAATGAATGATTGATATAGTCTTTATCAGCTCTCAAGCATACTCATATCTGTGAATTGACAGTGAGTAGCAAATACCTAAAGGCTAAAGTTAAACAGTGTTTTATTATATACAGCGCAATACAATTAGTCATTGATCAATTGCTTTGTATATATTAGGTTTTATTTAAAAGTCAGTTACAAAAAGCACAAGTGGAACACCAGCTTAGAAGAGAAATAGAAATCCAATCCCATTTGAGGTAATTTAATATATTGCATATAAAGAACGTTTAACTAACCCGTTGCTGCCTGTTTGCCCAAGACATCTCGAGTCATTGTGTCCTACACCAATGGCTATCATATAATGTTATATTCATTTCAGGCATTCTAATATCTTGAGGCTATATGGTTATTTCTATGATTCAACGAGAGTTTACCTAATATTGGAATATGCCCCCAGAGGAGAGTTGTACAAAGAACTAACAAAAAACGAGAGATTTGAAGAAAAGAGAGCAGCTAAGGTGAATCAACTTAGAAATGTCTGTTCTAGCAACGTCATTTTTATAATAAATATATTATACACTATACAGTTCAATTATTTATATACTGGTATGCTGCCATATGGTTACAGTAATTTTACAGAAATGCTAATTATTGAAAATGCTACTCTGTTCATTTGTTGTCTAGTACATATCAGAACTTGCGGATGCACTTCAGTACTGTCATGAAAAGAAAGTTATTCATCGTGATATCAAACCAGAAAATCTTCTGTTAGGGTTAAATGTATGTATTAGATTGATATTCTGTTTTGCCCAGATCTGAATAGTGCAGGATATCCTGAAATTTAGGAACCAATAGTCTCTTAATTAATTTGCTTTTCAGGGGGAACTTAAAATTGCTGATTTTGGTTGGTCTGTTCATGCACCATCTTCAAGGTACCATTTCACTCTAGTCATTTTTTATTATTTTTTGCTGTTACTCTTACTTGCTGTAAATTAGCAGTCCTCAAGCTGTCAAATTGAGTGAATTGTTTTTGTCAATAATTAGTGCATATTTTTTCAGACGGACTACATTATGTGGTACACTGGATTACCTTCCACCCGAAATGATTGAAGGACGAGAACACGATGAAAAGGTACATTGTCAGCATATAATGTTGAATCCCCCAAGACTGAAAGAGTGGACGTTTCACAGTTGTCTGTCATCATATAATTAATTACATGATTGCACATTAACTCACTGCCAAGTATTACTGTAAGTGAATTTTAAACAACATTAAAATAGAGCTTATTTGTTTCAAGGTTGATTTGTGGAGTCTTGGTGTGCTATGTTATGAATTTATAGTTGGAAAACCACCCTTTGAAGCTGAAGGTCACAGTGAAACCTACCGACGAATAGCAAAGGTGAGTTATAAGTTGATGACACATTGCCAATATGGCACAACATAATAAGTACTGTATACTGGACAGGCTCCTACTCATCAGAATAGGTACAGCTGTAGCAGTTACATCTGGAACTTGCAATATAGTACAGTAGGTATATGTAAGTGCTAACCCACTCCTCCTCCATATACAGTATCATGTCATGGCATTGTCACCCATATAGCAGAAGTCATCAACCTCAACTCAAATCATATCAGGCATATCTATACATATACTTAAATGATAATTAATTCCCAACATTTTTGTACTTTAGGTTGATTTACGTTTCCCACCTTATGTCTCTGAAGGTGCTCAAGATCTTGTGTCAAAAGTAAGTCTTTAGTGTAATGTACTATATTGTGTATGTGGAACAATTGGGCTAGTAATTATTTTTTATTAAATCACTACATGTGGGCCCAAATTAGTTTATATAATTATAGCTTACTGGTATGAGAAGTATACGATTGACCAACTCTGTGAGGTGTGAAACACTTATTGCATGAATGGTACAGTATATAATACAGGTGAATGGCTTACACAAGATTTCAGATGACTTTTAGTCTAACTTATTCAGTGGAATAGGATTTGAAGTTGCTTAAATTTACAAAATTCACAATTAACATTTTGCTGCCCAGGATGTTTGAGGATTCTCTCCTTGACAAGTAAAATTGTCTGGTTAATATGTGGGGGTGCATTCGTTTCCTCACATTACATATTCATTAATATTTGAACTCTTTTAATTTTTTTAACAGTTATTACAAAAAAATCCACACAACAGACTTCCATTGCCTTCTGTCCTCCAACATCCTTGGATAAAACAACATGTAGGCACCAAAATCAAGTCAGGCAAATCATAATGCACAAAAAATGATAGAAAATGTTAATTTGTACATAAATAGTAGATTTCTCTTTGAATAGAAACTTAGAATAAATCAATAAATATATTAACTTTTTGCATTTGCTATGTACAGAAAATAGATAATTTCTTGTATGATGTAATCTTGAAAATCATCTGTTTTAGCAAGTGAAGTGACATTCTTTTTTTGTATGTCTTAAATTAGTTTAATATTTGATGTGTAATTATTTGAAATAAATATGTTTTCTTTAAACTCAGAAAACCGTGTTTTCTATAAACCATAGTTTTAAGCTTAGAAAATTTAGTGAATATCTGAACTCTAGCTCCAGTAACTTGGACACAATGGGTAGGTTGGACAGGCCTTGGTCATGATTTCTGAAGAGGTGTGTGGGACATAGCATGCCATAATGTTATTGTCAGGCTGTGTGGTCTTATGGGCTCATTCTACCCAAGGACTTACGAGACAAAAAGTGAAACCAATCGCAAAAAGTCACCCTTAAGCCCATTTTCCAGTCATTGCTGAAACAGGCTCACAGTGAGCTGCGAGTTACTACTTGCAGATAATTAAAAAGAACTCCGAGTGAAAAAATAAGCACTGAGTTATTTTTAATTAGATGCAAGTACTTGCTGCAAGCCAGATCCTGTGATGACTGGAAATCCACCTTTACAGGTCTTCAGAATTTAAATACTGTCGTTGGCACTAAGCATACACACCACCTGTCAAAACACATTTTATGTCAACGTCAAAGTTAAATGTTTACCTTGCAAACATATTAGGTTTTCATTCGATACATTCAAACCAATGCATTATTGTCACATGAATGTGCCCTTAGCCAATCACATCTCACCAATCCCACAGTGTTGATTTCAAAACAGTTAACTTTGGCTTAAATTTAGAACATGTTTTGATGGGCGGTGTACACGCTTGGGTGCCAAAAACTGTAATAGTTGCTGCAGCAGCTTCTGAGATTCTACAGTAATTTAATTAACAGTAAATCCTGTTTTACTATTGATGAATGGCTCTCATCACCCAAAAACACCAGTATTTCATTCCAAAAAAATATTGCCAGTTTGCCAGAAGTTCTTCCATGCTCATAAGTGCTTTCCTTGTATGCCCCAAGAGTGTTGAAAACCCTAGGGTACGGTACCACCTTTTTGTTTTGCCAAGTCAACTTTTGACATTTTGCATGTGTATAGCATTGTCTGTCTTCACATGAGTCCTGCATTGTAGTGGCAATAGCTTAGTAAGCCATCAATCAAATCAATGCTGCCTTCCCCAGTAACCAAGGTATGCCATATATTGCATTTTTATATTCCACAGTACAAACGCTAGTTTAGTTTGCTACACATACCAGATAATATGCTTCAAAGTCTCAACACTGGCACATTTATACAGCTAGTATAAATTTACACTTTATACAGCTAGTAACTATGCAATTGGATGATTTTTACCTACAGATAGACTACCGGTATTAGCTTTCAGCTATACATCTAAACCAGTCATACTTTATAGACATTTGATTGTTGCCTTTTAGCACTAATCTCAGCTACACATCATTGAAGACCTACTTTATTAAACCCAGCCTTCGTAAGCGATGGACAATTAATGGAGTACATGTCACAGTCATAAATATTCTAACAGGCATGAAAACTTTGTGGCAGGCATATGCAATCACAAACGTACTTGCACCTTTGGCAGCGATAGACTGTGAAAAACTTTCACTGATACCAATTTTTATAAGAAAGCCTGGGATGTCAAGACCGCTATAAGAATGGTGATAAAGCAAAATTAGGACATGTCAAAAAAATTATTCTTTACAAACCTACCGTAAATATGTAGAAAAAGTTGAAGTGTCTTATAAACTCAAATAAGATATTACTGGATATGGATTCTAATTGTAACGTGAATAGTTGAATGCTGAAATATTTTCTGACTTGAACTTCTATTTGTTGTAAGTTATAGTGAGGTTTGTATTTCCAAAATGTTAATGAGGATGACGTCAATGTAGGCATTTGTGTGTGTTTTTTTCTTTTCTTATGATCAACCACTTTAACATTTTAATGAAAAAATTTATAAAATACAGAATATACTACAATTCAAGTATTCAAAATATACTATCCAAAATATTTTTTGATTTCAAGTTTTATTTGTTGTTATATTGGAGGTTTGTATTTCCAAAATGGTAATGAGGATGATGTCTATGTAGGCATAATTTGCATACACAGTGTTCCGTTACAGCAGAAATATTACCCTATTCATGTCCAGGACAGGCCATTATACCATTTTGCCAAAATTGTTTTACAATACTCAGCTATTATTTAATTCTATGGCAAAATTATACAATGGTCAGTCCAAGATACCTATGAATGGTGATGTTCATGGTGGTGATTGAGATGACACCTATGTCACTACCTCTACCCCTCTCACCAGCCTCTCCCACAGGCAACTTGAGTGGACAGATTTCAAAAGAAGGGCCCGGTTCCCAAAATGTCATGGTAGCTTTGCACAGGAGAGGGACTAGGCCAGAGTACTGTATTTATTCCAATAGACACCCTGGGCGTTTATTGAAAAGTTGAGCTCTAAAGGGGGGTGTTTATTAGAGAGAGGCGTTTATTAGAGAGAGGCGTTTATTTCAAAATATTTTTTTAAAAAACACGTCACACAAATGTTCACACATCTCATGATTTGGGGATTATATAATGTAGATGAATGTAAATTTGCAACGTACACTGCATGTGGTATATGTGGCCTTAGGCCAAAATGCACATCTTGCTATTAATTAGTTTAGTTTTAGGGGGGGGGGGGGGGGTTATTGGAGGGGGGCATTTCTTAAATATTTTTATTAGTAGAGGGGTCATCTATTGGAGACTGGAGAGGGACGTTTATTTGATAGTGGGTGTTTATTGGAATAAATATGGTAAGGAGTAAATTAGGGCCTGTGTTTTGAGAGTGCCTGAATTGCCTGCAGATGAGGCTACCCCTCACAAATAGCTTTAATTCACCTAATATTAAAATACATTGTACTTAATACTACACACTTCGAAAAGTATTTTAGAACAGTATCAGTTCATCTCAAGACGTACAAGTATTAAATAGACTATAAAATACCATTCACCTGCTAACTGCCAGATAACACAGCCCAAGGGAAGTCAGTGAAATTACTGTATGAAAAACCACGGCTGTGACTCCATACTCGGCAAACACAAGACTCAATTTTTGTCGGCCTGTCATCTTCTTGGACGAATCATTCGCGGCCTCCATTTTCTTGGATTCGTTCGCGGCAGATTCGTTCGGTTCATCAGTCAGTGTTTCATTGCTCGAGTTTTTCGACATGCTTCGAGAAGAAATAATAAGTGTTTGCGATAAAACGCAACAACGATCGACAAGTCTGATCGATGGCCTTTGCCTCGGGAGCAAATAACTTAGTTTTTTACACGAACGGATAAATAGTCGGCTCGACATTCTGAGACTTTACAATCTTGACCATTTATAGAGGAAATAATTAAAGGGCAAAGAGCTTGGCAGCCTTGGTGTACGAAAGAGCTTTCGAATTCGACTTTAGTCAAGGTCAGTGGTTTACCACATGCACTCCCCGGTCTATATAGCTCAAACCCAAAAATATCGGGGGGTGTTGACTGTTGTGCGTGACATAATTTACCAGAAAAAATTGTCTCGCTCAGTCTTCGTTCTAAGTTGTTGTTGCCAAGAGAATACACGATACGAGACAATAACAAACAGAAAGCCTTAGAGTTTATACTATGAATCAGAGACTATAGATTTATCAAAAGGAAGTTCATTATAAAATGCCTGTGAAGAAAAAGAAAAAGTAAGTGTGAATTATAGTTACGAATGATCGATCGTCCAAACTTTATTCCGTTCATGTCGATATAAAAGGCTGGTTATACCTAAATATTGTTT
The DNA here is from genome assembly GCA_035771165.1 of Paragorgia papillata. Taxonomy (NCBI): domain Eukaryota; kingdom Metazoa; phylum Cnidaria; class Anthozoa; order Scleralcyonacea; family Coralliidae; genus Paragorgia; species Paragorgia papillata. The sequence continues at coordinate 2,713,306 of JAWNZC010000025.1, read as the reverse complement.
AACACTTTGAGGCCTGGACCTCTCCTTGGGCTGAAGAAAATCGTCTGGCGTTAGCCAGAATAACCCTTAAAGACTCGTCCTCAGGCTTCAAAGTGTTAAAGTCACTAAGTGTATCTATTACAAGACACAAGTTACAAGTATATGGCTATTTCACTAATTATCAGTGAAATGTAGCTATATATAAATTTTTCTTTGCCTAATTGGCAGATGATTTAATTTGCTTGTCAAGGGAGAACTGATACCACCCTAGCTTGGAAATTTCCTAATTGTGTTTAGAAAGTGATACCCTCTCTTGGCATAATAATTATTTGCTAAATTAAATAATTCTACTTTTATAGAGGAAAGAAAGTTCCAAAGAAATCAAAAGGCGAAGTTGCCAAGGTAGTGCAAAATCACAAGAATGCCTCCCCAAATCCCCTCCCTCCCTCCCCACCTCATCCCCCCCACCTCATCCCCTCTCCCTCCCAAACCCATCCCCCTTCTCCCTCCCAAACCCGGCCCCCATCTCCCTCCCAAACCCAGCCCCTTCTCCCTCCCAAACCCAGCCCCCCTCTCCCTTCCAACCCAGCCCCCCTCTCCCCCAACCCACTCACCTCCTCCCAACCCCTCCCCCTTTCACCCCTCAAACCTACCTTCTCAACCCTTCCCCTCCCAAAACCCCATAAAGCAGTTGAGTCATAACTCATGACCAAAGTCATTACTTGTACAGCTCTGAGACTACCAGTTCAGAAGTGGGTCAAACCCTGCAGAGAAATTCATGTCTGATGTTTTTTGTTGGTATATAAATAGGAAAAGCTCGAGAAAGCAGCCGGAGCATTTGAAGCTGCTGAGCAACTTCACCAGTCATTTGTAACACGAATCGATGAATGGATGCTAAAGAATTATAGCCGAGCTATTGATCTGTTCCGTCGTTTTGATCTTAACGGTGATGGATGCTTAACTTACGATGAATTTTACGCTGGAATGAGGGATCTACAGGCACCTTGTAATAAAATTGAGTTGTACGTATTAGCGAAGAAACTCGATCAAGATGGTAATGGTTTGATTGATTATTTGGAGTTCTCCAAAGGTTTGAGATATTTTCGAGCAACAGAGTGTGTACCAGACGATGACCTACCAGCACTCACCATTTTAAGAGAAAAACTCGATGAATGCCCTTGCTGTAAATTAGGATTATGGAAACCCTACAAAGAAAAATATCCAAGGTGAGATGTTGGAATTTACAGAAAATAAATAAAGTTATGCCTCATGACCACTGATATGCCAGTGACTCCTAGGGGAAATCTCTATGGTAGGAGTTGCTGGTATACGAGAACCAGGCGCATCAATATATTGAAACATCGACTATATTCTCTGTCTGACCGTTGGAAGCGCGCATCGCGCATCACTGTAACGTCTTATAACATACTGTAGCAGAATGTCTTGCTTATTACATATCTTAACATTGTAAGCGTAACGTAGCGCAGCGTCTTACAGCGTAGCACAATACGGCTTATCAGATGTATCGTAACATTGTAACGGAACGTCTTAATTCAGGGTTGGTAGGCTCCAGCGCATGCTCAGAGCCAAATTCCGTTTGAAAAGTAGCCAATTGGCTGAATTTCATGAACCCTGATTGGCTAGAAATACAACCAGGTTATCCTTTGGCTCTGACAATGACATTTACTACAAAAATTTACAATGCAAATACAATCAACCTCCATACAATCAATTTACAAATTTTCAAACATTTTGGCCAAACATTTTTTTCAATCAAAAAATAAAGAAGCCAAAATCGAGTTATTTAGGCCAAACTACCAACATGTAGTTTTGTCATCGCGCGCCTGACTTATGGCCATGTCCCGCGCGCTTCCAAGAAATCATATGGCCAGGCCTGTTTTCTGTGAAGTCACATCATTTTTTATTCTACATTTTCCAATATAGGGCAGCACACGAGACTAATATTATTATCTTGTCGTGTAGGTACATATCTCTGGAGCTGCGGCTTATAACTTTTGCAAATATTAAAACCTACCCCGGCAACTTTCAAGTATATGTCCACGCCCATGTCACAGTTCATTCCGTTACGGTTTTAATCAACAACAGATTTGGTGAGACGACTCAAAAACTTACCATCTACAGAGTGAACGCTGAAGGAAAGAATATTTCTCTCAATCCTCATTTGACACTCGAGGACACTGGATACCCGGGAGGACCAAGAAATGAACCACAACTTGTTCATCTTCTGTATGACTATGTCACCGAGTTTAAGGATTGCCCTGTGTTGACCTGTGATCACTATTTCTGAAGGCTCTAGGAACATCTGAGACTCCTCGTTATTCAGAACTGTGGATTGCAATGAAGGGGAAATAGTCACAGAATACATTAACACTTTCACGCATGGCTTTCCGACACTTCTCCCCTTGACCAGTAAAATCGTCTGGCGTCGAAAAGTTGTTAAATAAAGTTGTTGCACATGAAAGGGTTAAAGTGCCCATGAAACGAAAATTAAGTCTGTGTTATTTGAAAGAAGTTTCCTTGCTTCGTTGTTGAGATATTTCAGGTTGTTTGACATGCAAATTTGCCGTCACATGTGCATAATGAGTTATCAGAGAAGGTTATATATCTTTGCTATTATCAAACATAATCACTTCTAAATCTATATGCTTGGTGTTGTGGGAGAAACACACGCACACGCTTCTTTCGAATTATTAAATTTCTGATAACTAATTATGCACATGTGACGTCAAAATGTTTAATTTGCATATCAAACAACCTGAAATATCTCGAGAACAAAGCAAGGAAACGAAAAACTGCAAAAGATGTTACTCTATCATTTTAAGTGTTCTTTCAAATAGGACAAACTTAATTTCCGTGTCAGTGGGACCCTATGGTTTTTGTCACCGCAAAAAACTTCTTTTGGCACTTACAAAAGAACAGGATGCAGAGAATGAAATTCTGATATAAATTCTTTATTACTATGCTAACAGGCAAAGCTTATGAAACATCAATAAGTTATGTACATTATATAAATATACATGTGTATATATATTATATGCATATTATGTATAGACATGCATCTGTCTTTGAGACTAGTACATATAAATACTGTTTACATACTATATAATTATCTTAATTTGTGCATTTCATAAATAGTATACTATACAGATGATAAACATTGTGATCAACCAAGATGAATTGACGACTCCTATAATAATCACTGTGTTTTATAAATTAAAAGGTATTGTTTTTATGACACTAGCTTTCTTTCCGGAGGGTTGTGATTAGGTTTAGGATTGCTGGGGGGAGGCTGTGATTGGGTATAGGGAAAAGAGGTGGGGTTTTGGTTATAAAATTCACGATTATCATGAATAGGCAAGTTTCGGGGTGTTTCGCGCGCAACAATTTTCAAAAAAACTGGCAAGCTCCACTCAAAGTAAACATACTGTTTAAAATCAACAAAGTATAGATACAGTTTCTGGATGTTTAACACTGTTATTCTGCTGTTGTTGGCTCGCTAGCAAGTCTGTTTGCCATTGCTTACTTTGTGGGCAGCCCGCCAAGAGCCCGCCAATTCCTTTGCAAAATAATGCGCGCGCAATACCCTGAAATTCGCCTATTATGGGCGGTTCAGGATAATCCTGATTTCTAAGTAAGAGGAAATGTTGGGACTTGGGATACCAAGGTTTTAATGCGCCTTTCATGCTGGTGACGTCATGCGCTAACACACACGCTAGCTTCCAGACCTCTATGGGTATCCGAGCCTCTTGTCGAGAATAGAGGGCTGGTGTCTTAGGCGGTTTCTTTCGTGATAATTTTGCGTGACCAAGTTGGTTTTGGGCGGTGCCCTTCTTGAGTAAAAACGTTTGTAATCCATTGATCGTTCTGTTGTGCAAAATCTGCTCGAAAATGTGCTGGATAGGCAGCGCTAAGACGGCCCAAGACAGTCCGGAAAACCTTCTAGAAGCACACGTGTTTTTTGCGACGTCAACGCACAACAAGCCCATTTTTACAAGTACAGTGCCTTTCGCTTATTACGATACCAAAGAATATGTGTATACGATTGGATAATAAATAAGTCAATATTTTCTCTCTAGGGGCTTTGTAAGCCAGTGCATGTTTCTTGTCTATTATTTAACCTAACTTAGTTCTCCTATATATCACCTGTGTTGTACAAAGACGAGAAAATCGCGCAGTTTCTCTAATTTACCGTTCAGGATGCGTTGATCTTCCTCGAGTTTGCGTTTGGACTGAATCAGGTCCTAGGAAAGAAAGGATATTTTAGAACCACAATATAATGCTAAGCAGAAAAGGAGTGGGTTAGCCCTCAAAGAAAGGCTAGCTATAGTAGTAGTAAGCGGACTGGATTCCACCTCGCATTTACATAGGAATAAGCCATTTGCATGATGACGTGAGATGGCGTTGCGTGACTACAACTACCAGAATGCTTTGCCAGTATTCTAGGGTTTCGGCTAAAACGGATGACTCAAAGGGAGCCGTCCAGCCCTTCGCGGCTTTTCAAAAATATGTCGTCAAATATAAGTTTTTTTCCAAAAGCTAGAGCCTAGAGGGTAAACCATATTTCAGATTAGTCTGTTAAGGTTTATGTTGTGGGTTAGGGAATCGAAAAGATTGCTAAAATATTGATACTCACTGAAAGTTGACGACAAACTTGGAAACAACAAATTTGACGACATATTTTGGAAAAGCCGCGATAGAATACTGGCAAAAAAGCCGCCTAGAATACTGGCAAAGCATTCTGGGAGATGTAGTCACGCCCAACGCCATCTCACGTCATCGTGCAAATGGTCTATTTCCTAGCCTTTTGATGAAGGCTAGCCCTTCATGCTCATAGGAAAGCTAGCCCTCTTGAGCGTCGTTTATATGGAAAACGTCCAACCCCTCTCCTCTCATATAAACACCACTTAAGACTATATACGGGATTTCTCATTCGCCGTAAACAAAACGAGCTGAAGACTGGAGACGAGGTAAGATCGCTAGTATTCTTGGGATTGTTTGGAGGCAGAGCTTCGCTAGCCTGGTACCATGGCCCAACTTCAAGAGAAATATGTGCCAGGTAACCACTAATTTCATTCTCGCGTCATCAGGGCTAAATCCCCTGATGACAATTGCAGTCATAGTCATAGCCAATAAAAACGCGCAAAAATTTTAACCAATAGCAAAGCAGAAGTCCTTAGTGGTTACCTGGCCCATATTCTTTGATTGGGACTGAGTACCAGTCTGGAGCTTCGCGGGATATATAAATGCGGCAACCGACCAATCACAGCGTGCGTAAGACGAAACTTATTTTATATACACCAATAAAATACTCTAATAAAAAATTCCTCATCCAATATAATTCCTCAATATCTTAAACCTACCGAATACGTCGAATTTAATCTTGCACTTTCGTCATTCAAAGAAGAATTCTCCATCTTCAGTTTTTGAGCTTTTTCTTTTGAAATATTAATTTCATTTTCTTGTTCTAAAACGAAAAGTAAGATCATTATAACAGTTCGAATGGTATATATTTCAATTTCAATACCCGAATTTATAAACAAAAACCGAAATGCGAAAATTCAGGCCGGTCCGAGTCTACACCAGGCTCACGTAAACACGCCCTAAAGCATTAAGTAAAAATCCCAGAGTTCTTCATTTCTATTATGTGTAGAGGTTTGTCAAGCTAAAATACTCAGAAAAGTTACACGCACGAACCATTGAGCCACTGAGGCTCAGATGGAGAACTAAGGTTGCAAATTCATACTCATATGTGCTTCTAAGTGGTAGCGTTTGCATATGAGATGTTGTTGTTGAAGTGACATGATAAGTTGTACGTATACATGTAGTGCATGTGGTACGTTTGCGAGCTTGGTGTAATGTAACAGACGTTCGGTGACGTTCGTCAAGCTCAATTACTCAGAAAAGACTTCTGAGCCCCAGACAGGGTTCGAACCTGCAACCTTCTAATGACCGGTTAGACAATAGAGATCATATAAATACTAGAGGGGGCATCCTATCTTAATTTCAGTCAACCGCGGGTAACCAATTGAACGCCGCCATCTTGGATTTTTTTGGAGGCAAACATTAGGCGCGTTGGTTGGCAAAGGACTGGGTCCAGTACATTTGCTAACCAACAATCTCGTACCCAGAGCCCACGATCTAGGTAATGGCGGCTGCCATGTGGTTACCAAATTTTCCCGCCAATGCCCCCTCTAGTATTTATATGATCTCTACTGAATAATTTCCCGAAAATATTATGTACAGTGACAAAGTTAAAACTTGTTTAAAACACTCATGAAACCTTTATTTTGTTAATTTGGGTGTTTGAACGACCGCCACAGAAATTTGTGACTGCCAACTTGCGATGACTTGCGTTCTCGTTTGATTAGGGCTTAATGTATGCTTACCTTTGTGATACACTGAATACGATTGAACAATTGTATTTGGTCCAGGCCATTTAAAACTATCATTCGTTGGCAGCTAGAATCGGAAAAAGAAATAAGCAAAAATAATCTTTACAGTAGATTGTTGGGGCTTTTTGTGAGAACAGTAGTCAAAAAACCTCAAACCGCGAAATATCAAAATATTTATTTCCACTCACCCACGAGTTTTGAGAACGATACATGTCGGCGTTCGCTGGCGGAACCGAAGCAAAATTCTTACTACTGTTCATAGAAACTGAAGTTTGTGAACCGCTCATGTCCGTTTCGGTTTTTGGCAGTCCACCAGCATTAAGAAAAGATGATTTGTTTTGAAATAACGTGCTGTCTTTGGTCGCAGCGCCATCTTGATGCACAGACAACAAGCCGGAATGATAAAACGGCGGGTGAAAGGCCGAAGGAAAACCACGATACGGGTTCTCCATGTGTGTTATTGACTGTAGAGTTAATTGAGGGCCCGAGGCCGCTCGTCCCGAGCCGGGGGGTGGCCGTAGTGGAGGTGTGCTAACTTCGTACTTATTGTGGAATGTCTTTTCACTGTCATCTTTCATCGAAACTTCGTTATCGTCCTTTTTTGATTTTTTCGTTTCTCCAGTTTCATCGTCTTTCGTTTTGTGAGCTTTATCTGTGGCCGTGCTGTCGAGTGAAGAAGAGGAGTCCTTGTCCAGAGAGTCTTTGATTGGCATGAGTAAACCATACTCTTGGAGGAGTTGTTGTTTTTGACGGGTGATTGGACCACTCACGTCCAAGTCCAGCGGAGTTCTACTTCGGTTTCGTTCTTTTTCTTCTTTTTTCTAAAATTAAAAAAGGAAAACAGATAAATGAAGGTGTTTGGTAAAACATTTAGTTTTAAACATTGCTTTGAGTCACTGGAGGATAAGTTGATGTTTATGGAAGTTGATAATCTAGGTTAGTGTAGTACTGAGAAAGACTGCTGGTGATGGTGATGGTGGTAGTGGTGATGGTGGTAGTGGTGATGGTGGTAGTAGTGATGGAGGTAGTGATGGTGGTAGTGGTGATGGTGCTAGTGGTGATGGTGGTAGTGATGATGGTGGTAGTGGTGATGGTGGTAGTGGTGATGGTGGTAGTGGTGATGGTGGTAGTGGTGATTGGTGGTAGACTGGTAGTGGCGATGGTGGTAGTGGTGATTGGTGGTAGTGGTGATGGTGGTAGTGGTGATGGTGGTAGTAGTGATGATGGTAGTGGTGATGGTGGTAGTGGTGATGGTGGTAGTAGTGATAGTGGTAGTAGTGATGGAGGTAGTAGTGATGGTAGCAGTAGTGATGGAGGTAGTAGTGATGGAGGTAGTAGTGATGGTGGTAGTGGTGATGGTGGTAGTAGTAATGATGGTAGTGGTAATGGTGGTAGTAGTGGTGGTATAGCAGTGATAGTGGTAGTGGTGATCGGGGTGGAGTGGGTAGTGATGATAATGGTGGTGGTGGGAGTAGTGATAGACAGACAGACAGACAGACAGACAAATAGACATAAATAAATAAATAAGTAAATAAATAAATAAATAAGCCAACCAACCTCTCTTTTCGTCCTTTTCGTTCTTTTTTGAAATCTCTGGGTTCTTCGCTCCCATCTATTTTTCTCAAAATCATCTTCGAGTTCTAAACCAGAAAACATGATTTAATCATTTGCAGTGTCGACGATGTTGAACACGTAAAATCGAATGAATATATAACGAAATACATAAAAAAGTACCTTGTCGTTTTCGGTGAGTAACGAGTCCCAAATTATACAAAAAGTCAACTTTCTAAAAAGAGGAAAACAGCAATAGTAAATCTTATAGTGAGAAAATAAGTCGCGGCTTGATTAAAGCCCTAATCAAACGAGAACGCAAGTCATCGCAAGTTGGCAGTCAGAATTTCTGTGGCGGTCGTTCGAACACCCAAATTAACAAAATAAAGGTTTCATGAGTGTTTTAAACAAGTTTTAACTTTGTCACGGTACATGATATTTTCGGGAAACTATTCAGAGCGGCTGGCTGAGATAGCGTGACTGCCAACTTGCGATGACTTGCGTTTTCGTTTGATTAGGGCTTAAGACGCCTCTTATACAAGTTGCAAACACACTCGTATAAACAATATAACAACAGAGTTGATGTTCGCGAGCATAAATATGTTTTTGGTCCGACTCAGGCTCATTTTAGCCCGAGCCAAAGACGAGGGTTAGTTAAAATTAGCTCTGAGAAGGGTCAAAAACATATTTATGCCCAAGAACATCAACTGTATTACTGTTATAATAATTTTATTGGGCATTTAGAAGAAAATCAAAGACAGTATACGGTAAACAGTATCTTGAACAGTGGCACCTTCGCATCATTGCAACAAATATTTACATAACTTACATGTAACATGGCAGAAAAACGCAACATTTGTCATCAAAACAATCTTTGCTCCAAAGTATTGACAAGAAAAGTATACAATTCCATAAACAACAAACCAATAATGATTTCAAACTGTTAAAACCGATCCGTGGGCTAAAATATATTTTTTAGCCCACTGAATTCTCCTTTTTCGCCGACAAAATACACCACAATGCCCGATAAAATTATTATAATAAGTCGTGACTTATTTTGGACTAGCTTTCAACCTCTGTCCCTATTTTAGTCGCGACTTAATTACTTTGGTCACGAACAAATTGACCATTTATTAGGTATACGAGGAGTGTGTTCGCGACTTAAGCCGGTTTTCCACTAGGCGATTTTGTTCGCGCGAAGCGACTTTCTTTTGTTCGCGCGAAGCGACTTTCTTTTGTTCGAATTCAATAGATTTCTGATTAGTTCCAGCTCAGAGCTCATGAGACGAAAGAAGAAGTCGCTTCGTGCGAAAAAAGTCGCCTAGTGGAAAACCGGCTTAACATAGGACGCGTCTTTATTAGTCGCGGCTTATTTTTTCTCAACAAATAAATTCCCCACGCAGCCAGGTGAAGAATCAGACATAGTTTAACGCTACTCTGGTTTAAAAGTTTTTTTAACGCAACTTAAAAAGTTACTGTTCATGACCCAACGTTTCGACACTCCGATCTAGTGTCTTCATCAGGGGTGATCGTTGTGAAGACAGGTCCCATATTTATACTCTCATAGAACCATTGATGACGTTACCTATCAACAAGATGCAAATAGGCTTCCAGCAGTAGACCGCCGTAATCACGATTTTGATTTAATGGAGCGTTGGCGCTATTGATGTGCCAAGCTTCCAAACAACGTCTTTGTGATACCCCAGTGGATTGGTAGTGATGATTTTTGAATTATCCCACGCAATCTCATGACCCTAAATGGCCCTTAGTATTCCAAGAATTCTTAAGCTAGAAAACAAAAAAAACCCAAAAACACATCTAACCTTGCAGTACGTTTCACTATCGATATCTAGTTCATTGCCAGTCCCTTTTTTTGCGCTATCCACGATCCTTTCGCCATTTTCCATACGATTTTCTTTATTGCTTTCGTTTTCATCTTCAACAGAGTTTACGTCCTCGGTGAACTTTCGTTTTCCATTCCCGAACACAATGTGAGCGCGTTCTAAAAACATAAGAATACAGAAAATGTCGAAACAACCTGACAATGGTCTTCCTATACGACAGGTTGGAAATTTGATTTTCGTTGTAAATTCAACCAAGTACAGTATATCTAGGAAAATCTAAACGAAGTGAAGAAAAACTCGGCAGCATTGAACAAGTTGAGCACCTGCCGAGTTCGTGAAACAATACAACACCAGTAACACAGCTACAATCTTGGACAAAAGTCACTGGGACACGCCACGCGCACGTTCATGTTTACGCAAAAATTTACATATAGCACCAAAACCCCTCCCCCTAATCAATGTTGACGGATCTAAATGGCAAATATGCGTGAAAATACATTATATTTCATACAGTGAACAACATTGAAAGGGAGGAGGGGGTTGCTAGGCATCGATCGTTCAAGCAGAACCCGCTGAAGCAGAATGAAATGTTATAAGTGAAAAATGTGTTGTTGTGTCCGAATACTTTTGTCCAAGATTGTAGGTTCTTTTAACATGCCGCTTAACGCCACACGATTTTATTCAGTATATAACATCTCGTTAAGCTATGCTTAAACATAGTCAATCGAGATATGGTCTGGAAACTCAGCTAAAGTTTTGGTCTATCTTTTTGTTCGCCTTTATGCATTTTTGTGCACCGTCACTGAACACATTGTATTTTAGTATAATGAACGAATTGTCCAATAGCAACGTTTCAGTTCAATCACTCAACCGTGCTATTTAAATATTAATAAACCTAAAACAAAGGATGTGCACGGTGTAAGGTACGGTTCAACATAAAATCCCAACTCATTATAGGCGCTTTGAAGTTTGCTGAGTTTCCAGACCATATCTCGATTGACTATGCTTTAAACAATCCGACCTGGCGCGTTGATGATTCACCTGCATGTTGCTAGTCAAATAGGTGAAGTAATACGAGCAACAAATTGCTGCAACATTGTTGCGTTGCAAGTCTATATATATATATATATATTTAACAAATAGATTCCATTTTGCCGTTGTCTGTTCAGTTATAGATGCACAGATGACGTCACAACGTGGTAAGAACAAAAAAGTGGTCCACGAGACGTAGTCGAGTGGGTCACTGATGTTCTTACCAACGTTGTGACGTCCTCTGTGCATCTATAACTGAACAGACAACGGCAAAATGGAATCTATTTGTTTTATACAATAAAAAAGTTTAAAAAAAACAACTTTTGATAAGATTTATTGAATTTCCCGCCGAACTTCCGGGGCATTGAAAAAGATGAAGCACGCCATCTGACGTGATCCATGATCTATACAAAACAAGCAATATGATTGGTTCGTGACATTGGAGTGGCGATTTTCATTGGTTCACAGCAATCAGAACAAGTTGTGACGAAATCCGTGCATCTGTCCAGTAATAGATCATGGCTCTCGACCAATGAAAACGTGCAAAACATTTAGCTTATTGTATATATATATATATATATATCGGCGAGGGGGCTCGCGTGCCTGTAGCGGTCTGGAACCCAACGACAAATAGAAGGCCTAGTCGAATTGCCAACATCTCAAAAGTGCCCTAAAACGGCCCATGTCAAAGATAGCGACATACAGTGTTATCACACGGCCCAAGTCAAAGACAGTAGTATCACACTTTAACGGAATGGGACATAAAAGTTGCTGGACACGAATCTAACCATTTAACGACCCAGGTTTGACTTGTCAGTGTAGGAAATGTTTACGAATTACGATAATTGTAAGAAGTACGCGTATAGTAATCAATAGGTTATTTAGGTTTCATAACTTACTTGTTTTTATAGAGAAACATCGTGTGATATCACTGTATGTCGCTATCTTTAACATGGGCCGTTTTAGGGCACTTTTGAGATGTTGTTGGCAACAGTAGAACTGGAGTCTACTTTTTTCAACAATTTTTTTCAACTTGCAACAAAATCATTGTTGCGTGACAATGTTTAAGGTGGGTGGTAATACGTGCAACAACGCTTTTTAACTTGCAACGCAACAAAGTTTTTGTTGCGTTGCAAGTTGAAGAAAAATGTTGCCCGTATTACCTCGCCTTCAGACTCATTAGTGAAACATGTTTCTGAATTCTGTGATTGCTTTTACGTTGATGACCTAGTTACCTTTCTTCTCAGAAACCGTCATTAGTCCAAGATCTTTCATAAATTTAAGTTTCTAAAAAAAAATAATCATGATTATTATTGGTTGCCAAAATAACTGTTTATTAGTGGTATTCTTAACAGTTTGTTTTCTGAACCTTTTAAAGTTTTAACTATCGTCGCCGTCGTTCCATCACCATCACCATCCTCATCAACATTATCACCATCCTCATCATCACCATCCTCATCATCACCATCATCACCATCATCATCACCATCACCACCACCACCATCATCATCACCACCAATCACCACCTCATCAACATCATCATCATCACCACCAATCACCACACCACCACCATCATCATCACCACCAATCACCATCCTCATCAACATTATCACCATCCTCATCATCATCATCACCATCAACATTATCACCATCCTCATCATCATCATCACCATCAACATTATCACCATCCTCATCATCAACATCATCATCACCATCACCACCACCATTATCACCATCACAATCATCATCACCATCACCACCATCATCATCATCACCATCACCATCACCATCACCACCATCACAACCACCATCACCAATCACCACTATTTCACCATCATCATTATCATTATCATTATCAAGTCTGAGCGTGTGAACACTGTCCAAGCTAGCTTTAAATGCATACCTGTGGTTCATGGTTGTACTTCTCGCCACCTTTAACTTTTCCATTTAAAACCATACTGGCTGGTCCAAATCGATCAACGCTATTCTTATGGCTCTCAGTTACAAAGTTGTCTCCAGATAATTCTGTAATTATTCAAGATGAAAACATAAAGCATCGTTAAAGCAAAACGGTTGATCTAGACGCCGTTCAGACCACGCTTATTGCCTGTCCCAACAAGATAGGAGGTCAACCTCGTACCCAGGGCCATTTGTAAGGAACTGGGCCAAGATGGCGGGAACAAATGGCCCTGGTGGAGGCCAGGCTATCTCAGCGTCTGATTGGTCAAGAGCTTATGGCGTAAATCAGACGGTTTAACTTTGTTTTGTTTTTTTTAAATTGTATTTTGACCTTGTCGGTTGTTCCTGCACACGGCACTGGCAATTATATTTTAAACCATGCAATAATTAGGTGTAATTACTGTGTAAAGAACTGAGTTCTAGTTAATAAAATGCGCAATATACTGCGCATTTTGAGCTAGCCTCCACCAGGGCCATTTGTTCCCGCCATTTTGTTTTATTCGCCATCTTGGCCCAGTTCCCTACAAATGGCCCTGGGTACGAGGTTGATACGATCTACTACTGCCTTACCTGCTTGCCTTTGTTTTTCAAGCCATTCACTCACGGCCGTATTGTCCAAGAAGTGAGACGGCTGTTGAAGATATTCTCGGTACATTCGAGTGTCCATCCTTGGTGGCAACGGAGCCTGGGGCAGATAACCAGGGGGATAAAACACTTCATGCTGCTGAATCCCGGGGGGTCGGTACATGCTAGGTACGTGCATTGTTGGCGTCTGAGGCTGCATCATGGATTGATCGTGGTAAAGAGGATAGCCATATTGTGGAAACGCCATCTTGTCTACGTTCACCCTCTGAACCTCGGTATTGTTCTCTTTCGTTCTTTCATTACTCGTTACGCAATTCTTCTCCGACTCTTCTGTCTCTAGTTGATTCCCATGTTCCTTCTAAAATAATATGACATGGTTTTTATTATGCAGTGTATGTAATTGCAATTTAGATCACACTTTGCCGTTGCCTGTCAGTTTTAGATGCACAAATGGCGTCACAAATGACATCACAAATGACGTCACAGATGACTTCGCAAATGACATCACAAATGCCGTAAAAAATGACGTCGTATATGACGTCACATTTGACGCCATGTCACATTTGACGTCACAAATGACGTCACATATGACATCACATGATATCACAAATGACGTCACAAATGACAGTACATATAACGTCACACATGACGTCATCAATGATGTCACAAATAACGTCATCAATGATGTCACAAATAACGTCAGACATGACATCACAGAAAACGTCACAAATAACGTCACAGTTAATGCAACTGGTACACATTAGAGAGGCACATTCTCAAGGTACCATAAAGATGTTTCCTCCTTTTGATCCGATTTTGAAATACCCAGAATACACGATCAATATAGAGTCGTATAATACTGTACCTTTGAAGAATCATCCAGCTCGGATTCTTTCTGTTGAAGAAGTTTCTGTCTAAACTGGTACAACTCTTGCTGAACTTCTCGTTTTTGCTGTCTCACTTGTTGTTGTCTGTGTTGCCACTCAATTTCCTCTTGTCTCAAGCGTCGCTTCTGTTCGAACATCTTCCTTGTCCACATAATCTGGTGTTCCTGGAAATAAAATATAATATTTTTTTAAACTAAGAAAAACTACGACTGGCTAGCTGGCGTTATACCACCGTAACACGCCTCGTTTAGCTACTTCTGAGTGGCATAATCTGTCAGCGCGCTGATTCTCACCGTTGAAGTTGGTGAATGGGGTTAGTGCTTGGATGGGTGACCACATTAACTTCATGTCAGTAGAGTTATTGGCAACCTCGTACCCAGGGCCATTTGTAGGTAACTGGGCCAAGATGGCGAATAAAACAAAATGACCCTGGGTACGAGGTTGAGTTATTGGTTCTCTGCTGTAACTCGAAGGTTTTTCACCGGGCTCCCTCCCTCTGTAAAATCAACACCATAGCTCCCCCAGTTAAAATCTACTAACCAGTTCCATCAAGGGAGTGAGGGCCATCAGTATCTAAATACTATCGTATGTTACTTGCAATAAATAAAGTCGCTTAACTTTACTTGCCTTCATAACTGCACATAGGAATAAAATTAATTTCTAATTCAACTGACCTTTTGCTTTATATCTTTTCCAGCTTCAAGGTCACCTTCTCTCTCGCCGTGTGCGTTATCTCTTGGAGAAGAACGTAGCGTTTGGTTAGCTGGACTAATGGCGGATGTAATGATAGCAGGAGTGCTCGCGTTACTATGGCTCTGACGCGGACAAGAAGATGAGGCCGGAGTATGTTCAGTTCGTGATAGTAAAGTCCTTGAAGAAGTTATGTCCATATTCTTTTCAGTTTCTTTTGGTAGTGAACAGTTTGTTGTTCTTGCATCAGAAGCGACAGCGCTTGAGTCTGATCTTGGACTGCTCTAGTGAATCGAAGACCAAGGATGATAATTTAAAGAAGGAAGTAAGGTAAGTAACGAGAGAGGAAGGAAGGAAGAGAAGGGCAGGAAGATGGGAGGCAGAGAGGGAGGGAGGGAAAGAAGGAAGGAAAGAGAATGGAGGGGAAGGGAAGGAAAGGAAGGAAGAAAAGGAAAGGACGATGGGAAGCAGAAAGGGAGGGAGGGAAAGGAAGGAAAGAGAATGGAAGGGAAGGAAAGCAAGGAAGGAAGAAGAGGAAAGGAAGATGGGAGGCAGAAAGGGAGGGAGGATAGGAGGGAGGGAAGAAGGAAAGGGAAGGAAAGAGGAAGGAAAGAGGAAGGAAAGAGGAAGGGAAAGGAAAGAAGAAAAGAAGGAAAGAAGAAAGGAAAGAAAGAAAATAAGTCATGATCAATTTGTGATAAGTCTAAGCATTGTATTCAAGTGGTCTTGTTTACCTTCCCATGATTCTTTTCTCGACCTTGCTGTAAATCACTGACATATGAGCGTTGAGGTAGAGGTAGAGCAGTCTGAGCAGCCAATGGTTTGAGATGGTCCTGCTCCATGATATACAATGGGCGGTCATGTGGTGGGAAGTAGTGCGTGTGTCTCTCGTGTTGCTGACGTAAGTGTTCCATAGCTCTGCGCTTGCGCCAAGCCTCGTGGTCAAACCCAGGAGGAGGAATAAAACCAGGAGCATCGACCATCTTAAAAAGAAAAAATTACGATTAAAATAGTATTTAAAATTAAAATATTTTTTATTCAAGATTTTCGTTGTTGCTGTCGTCGTTATCCTTGCGATTGCTGTCGTTGTCGCTGCTGTTCTTGTTGTTGTCGCTGCTGTGTTTCTGCTCTTGTTGTTGTTGCTACTGTGGTTGTTGTCGCTGCTGTTGTTGTTGTTGTTGCTGCTACTGCGGTTGTTGTTGCTGCTGTTGTTGTTGCTGCTGCTGTTGTTGTTGCTGCTGCTGTTGTTGCTGTTGTTGTTGTTGTCGCTGCTACTGCTGTGCTTGTTGTCGCTGTTGCTGTTTCTGCTGCTGTTGTTGCTGCTGCTGCTGTTGTTGCTGTTGTTGTTGCTGTTGTTGTTGTTGTTGTTGTTGTTGCTGCTGCTGTTGTTGTTGTTGTTGTTGCTGCTGTTGTTGTCGCTGCTGTCGTTGCAGCTATTGCTGTTGTTGCTGCTACCGTTGTTGTCGTTGCTGCTGCTGCTGTTGTTGCTTTTGTTATTGTTATTATTGCTGTTGCTAGTGGTGATGTTGTTGTTGTCACTGTTGCTGTCGTCGTTGTTGTTGCTGCTGCTGTTTTTGTTCTTGCTACTGCTGCTCAGACTTTTGATTCACCTCACAACTTGCAAATGTTTCTATACAATCCAGACAAACACAAATATGGCGTTACACCTGACTTACTGGAGGAGCATAATAATGAAACGGTGGCATGTACACAGAATCTGCCATTGTTGGTCTTTGTAGAAACGGCACGTAGAATGGATGTGATGGAGGCTGAGGTGGCACAGCTCGAACGCGAGATATGTCCTGCATATGACTCTGACCGTGAAGTTCTTCCAGAGGATTGGATTTACTTTCATAGCCTAGAGAAATTTGGAGAGAAATACTTCACATTAAAAACCACTGACTTCTTTATAACTGGACAGAGGACTGAAAGAGTAATATGTAATATATCATACACGAGGAGGAGTGTTTCATCAGGATATCCAAACACTGAGACGTTTGTTGAAAACCGAGGCGAAGCCGAGGTTTTTGAACAAACTTCGAAGTGTTTGGATATCCTGATGAGACACTCCTCCGAGTGTATGATATAGCATCTCAAACAAATCAGTATTTTAAGAGGAAATCAAGATGAAAGTTTGCTTAATTTATGTAATTTCTTCCTCCGATATCCAAACCACCGACACGGTACTGATTTCCTTTGTGTTTTCTTCATGAATTATTAATGAGTTTGAGATATATAGGTCCTTTTTAGCACAGTAGTTACCTCTGATCTTATTTTTATATCAAATAACTTTATTGGGAACTACATAATATTAATTTATTATTCAGTCGGTTTTCTTTGTTCTTCCAAGGGCTTTATATCGCATAAAGCCCTTGAATAATAATTAGATACGAAATGAAGAAAAAAACAACAAGGAAAATCTTTGTCCAAGGTGGAAAAAAAAGACAAAACTTTGTTGGAAAACCTCCTCGATAATAAATTAAATCAGATAAATCCCTCTAACGTCGGGATGTATGCGATATAAAGCCCTCGGACGCTGCGCGTCCTCGGGTCTTTATATAGCATACATCCCTCGTTCTCGGGATTTATATATTACTTAACTCAAATTTCACGCGGTTTTCTTTGTTATTCGTAAGTCTTTATCTCCCATACAAATTGAATTCAATTGAATTGAATTGTCATTATAAATGCACGGTCTTTATCTTTATAAAGCCCAGGGAAATATACAGATAAAGACAAAATCTTGTGAAATTTGAACTAAGTACGCGCCTCGGAAAGTATGTGGCTTAATGCCTCGTTTCTCTGTAATTAACTCTTAATATAACAACAGAAAATGAAGAAATTAAATAAATAAACTACATACAAGTAGATAACCCAAACGGGAAAGGTGCGAACGGGTCTATTAGCCCATGCGAGGCACCCCCCTCTATATACAGCAACTAATCTCTGTGACAAGGACAGTCACGAACAAGAGACCAAGTACGCACGTAAAAATCTCACAGCTTGTCAACAGGACGTGTTCGCAACAGGCTTGTAGCAAGGCTGGGGAGAAGTTGTAACAATGCTGTTCATTCAAGAAGCTGCTACAACCTTGTTAGCATCAATCTGTTAACAACTTGTTGAGTGCAGAGCGGTAACAGGTTGTTGGAACAACTTGTCATCAGTCTGTTGGAGTCATCAGCCTTGTTACAAGTGGTCAACAACCTGTTACAGACATGTTAACAGACTGGGACAGCCAGTGCGAACACATGACGGTGACAGCCTGTTGAACAGCCTTGTAACAACTTGCTTGCATGTATGTAACAGCTTGCGCGTTTTTACGTGTGTACAAGAGACCAAAGTACATGGCATGTCTATATCAAAAACTGAAATAAATAAAGAACAATATACAGATATTCGACGAAGAAAGTTCTTGAAAGTAGATATTGTCTGGAAGCTACTAGGCGGAGCTGTTTTGCACACTGAGTTCCATAGATTAACAATCCGGTTAAAATAGGAGCCTTTGCATGAAAGAGCTTGTTTTACACAAAGGAACTTTAAGTAAAAGACTATAGGATTTAAACTAAGTCGTGTACATTGATATGGACGACCCGCCCTGTTATATAAATGTAAAGTAAAAAGGTGGCCTGAAATTTCTGGTACTGGAACAATGATGTTAAGAAATCTGCTCGAAACGTCAGTATTTCGTTAATAAAAATATCGGCAGTCTATCATCTTTTCACTTTGCTCTATCCGAAACACTGCCTACGCAGCACTCTAGATTTTTACACTCTCATTATATATAACCGACAATCTTTCTCAACTCTTCGTCCGCGATATGTTTATTGGAATGCGGGATAACGATTATTTTGATGACGTCGAGATATACAAGAGAGAAAAATGGACGAGATTCAGGATTTCAAAAAAAAATAAATCACGGGAAACGAGATCTAGAAAGATTTGCTGTCGTAATTCGGGAAATAAGGAGATTGAACAACGAGATTCGGGATTTTTAAATAACGAAGACGTTGGCCGGGATTGGATCAGCTAACCGAACTTGTCGGGATACAGGAAGGGTAGCAAATATCGAGCGTTCGGGATGCGAGAAGCCTGTTGTGAACCCTCTTTATCCGACATTAACTATAGTTCAATCAATCAAACTTACATTGTTTGATAACAAAAGCTTAATCCGTAAGTATCTGTACTCCACATTGTGTATCCTACAAGTGACGCGAACGCCCCCGCCCCCCTCTCCTTTCTCACCAATATGAAAATGCACAAAGTACGTACCTCTAGAGCCCAAAGAGAACACACCAGGCACAACTTGATGACCCATGCTCGTAGCCGTAGGGATACCAACAAGATCTGAGGGCGTTGGCAGATTTGGGTGCCCACGGTTTTCTGGTGATCAAAATTCAGACAAGAAAAGTGTCGTGTTCGAGTGATATTGATCGAAATTGGTCTTTGTAGTATAACAACACAGGCACCTAACTACTTCATTACAGCTCTAAGAAAAATTACATTAACTTTATTTATACTAGATCACCCGATCAGTCATGTCTAAACTGTTCTCTCTAGAGGTCCATTAAGGGCCACCCCTCATTGGTCCAGTGTTACTACAGGAGGAAACCAGAGTAAAATGCCTAATATTACTTATAATACACCCAATTCTCTCCTGACATTACCACCTTAATATATATATATACAGAACTCGCGATCAAGCTCGCGGCAACGCCCTCCGTGACTCAGTGGTCAGAGCATTGCACTAGAATCGCAAGGTCGTGGGTTCAATTCCTGCTGGAAGGCCTGTGTAGTTGCATTTTTCGCAACTGGTCCAGGTTTGGTCTTAAAATGTACATATTCTACACTCGCATTTTACTTCACCCAAAATCTTTAGAACATGCCAAGTAATCGAGTGAAATGCCCAATATTACTTATAATATACCTGAAGAAAACCTGTGGCGTTTGGAAAAGTTTAATCTGATATAAACTGCGCCGAGAAGGAATTGAACCCGGATGGTTGAGGTAAAAAGCATCATGAAATGAGATAAATAGTTACTGTAGCCATGCGCGGTTTGATAATAACCTTGGGATGCCATTTGAGGCTCAATGGTTAGACGGGGTTAGTACTTGGATGGGTGCCCGTCTGGGAATAACCCCGTTCTCGGGGTGGGGACTCGTGTGATCAACTAAAGTTGGTCTCTCCTGTGCTTCGAGGGTTTTTCGCCGGGTTCTCCAGTTTTCCTCCCTCCGTAAAATCAATACCTATAGGTCTTAGCTGTAAATGGAGGACCCCACCAGCTCTGCTGAAAAACTTATCCTCCTTAAATAAAGAATAATAATAATAATAATAATAATAATAATAATAATAGAAAATCATTTTTGAGAAATATATATTTATGAATAGACCTTATTCAAAACTGGCCGGTGAATTAGAATTATTTTATGTGTATATAAATTAGCCCTTATGACCTCGTTTTAAAGTAAAAATTATTTTGAATTTCACACATGAAAACAAGTTCATAAGGGCTAATTTATATGTATATAAAAGAATTTTAATTCGGTGGCCATTTTTGAATAAGGTCTATACTGTATTGTAAGTATTCCGTAAAAATATACACTATATATATATATAATATATATATATATATTATTTATATATATATTACATGTACTGTAGATACCTTTGCTACTCAGAAAGCTTGGATCTGGGACTTCTTTCTTGAAAGAACTTGGTCCTCCATTAAGCTTTGGACTTTCCCAACCTAAAGAAAACAAGAAAACAATCAGAACAGCTACATCAGAAATCTTCAAACCATCTGAAAGCTTTGGAAAATAGTTTAGGAAAGTATACAAAGTAAAGATGCAGCCTGTGCAGCAGTGCGTGGTGGTTAGTGACTTTATTTATTGTGGATAAAATATTTAGATACTGGTAACCCAATGGCCCGGTTCACCCCTTGATGGAACTAATTTGTAGAATTAACGGGTGGAAACTATATGGTGCTGATTTTGCAAAAAAATTTCTTTGTACTAATTCAACAAATTGGAGAATCTTTTCTTGGCAAAAACAAAACATACAAGATAAAAATAAATATATTTTTTTATAATTAATTTTAAGGTTTTAACATCAATCCTCTGTTTAAGAGCATAGCTTTAATAATCTAAATACACAATCCACCTCGATTAACTGAGCTATTTGCGGATTAGTGTAATTATGTAATCTGTCACAAAACTGAATAAAATTGTATTGTATTGTATTGTATTGTATAATGTATTGTATTGTATTGTATTTTGTGGAGGGAGGAAAACTGGAGAACCTGGTGAAAAAGCCTCGAGGCACAGGAGATCTAACAAACAACTCTACTCACATGAAGGCTGCTAAGTTGGTCACCCATCCAAGTACTAACCCCATTCGACCGGGCTTAACTTCAGCAGTGAGGCAGTATGCTAACAGATTGTGACACCCATGCCTCCCCTAGGTTCACTTTGAGATATTATGTACACATGCAGACAGACAAACAGACAAACAAACAATGCAGGTAAAACAAACAACGCAGTTGCAATATAGTAAGGTTAGATATCCTGCTGAAACAGAGAAGGTAGTAGTCTAACGTTTCAACTACTACAGTGTCTGTTTTGGCAGTATATCAAGACTATATAACCTTACTATATATATTTCAATTGTTGTTTCAACACTGCATACACAGTACACTACTCTTATTTGTTTATCATTGCTATGGATTACATTCGAACCATCATTTTTGGGATGACAAGTGAAGATCATTCAACCACTCAAAAAATATGAATTGGAGTTCTCACTCACCTTTACTTTTGACCGGTGACATAGTGGGGTTAGTTGCAGGTGGAATAGTAACAGGAGACTGGGCACCAGGGGACATTGCTTGCTTGGCAAGTTTACGAAGTGCAGCAGCAAAACCAGAGTCCCGTGCAGCAGATGAACTCATAGGCAAACCCTGAACAGTGGATTCTTTAGCTTGCAGTTGTAATGCCAATGGTTTGTGTCCTGTACCAGCCGGCAAGTTGGATGAGTTCAAATCATCGGACACATTCACAGACTCTTCTAGTTTCGAGGAAGACTCGATATCATCTCCTTCACTCTCACTGTCACCAATAACAACAACTGTATGACTGCTTGACAAATGACTCTCTGGTGCTTTCCTTTTCAGTGTCTGTAAACAAAAGTATATACATGTATCTGAGTATTATATTTGAACAAGATTACTTGACAGTTGAAATTAGGTTAGCACTACACTTCAATTGTCCTTTACAGCAACTACCCTCTTGTTTACCCTTTGTGTTTTAGTTAAAAAAATAATAAATATAGGATACTAAATGGTCATGCAAAAATATGGAATTTATCTGTGCTTGTTCAATTTGATGATTTTGATCCACCACGATTGGTACACTACAGGTAGATTAATTTAACACAAGAAGATAAATTGAATCATATCTCCACGCGTTATTTCATAAACATTAACATAAACAATCTAAATTGAGGCTTAATTTTTACAGCACTCTATGAAAATAAAGAAGTACAATTTTCACTGATCCATTTACATTGGATTTTTCTGAGTTGCCAAAACCTCTCTGCAAGACCTATCAACCCAATCTGCCCAAGCTGGCCAAAAACAGTCCTTTTATTGTTTTACTCTGTCTAACATAATGTTACTCGATCTAAAAAGCCTCAGCCAGTATGGGGAATTAATGGGTGAAAAATACAAAAAACATTTCATTACTTATCGTAATCTAGTACAACACTGCAAGCATATATATTTACCTACATATACATGTAGGACAATAAAAGCCTTTCAAATTAAAAAAATATATATAACACGTGTATAAATCTAATCAACACTATATACATACACAATACAGAAGAAAAAAATCCTAAAATCTTTTAGGAAAGAAAGCAACTCTAAGAACTTTTTCATTCTAAATTCTTAACCTAAGTGTAATTTATATTCCAAATGTTTAAATCATAAGTCCTTGTAGAATTGAACAAACTTTGCAACAACCAGAAAGTTGGCTTCAGTAGGTGTCTGTTTAAAGTTTCTCTTGTACAAGAGTTAGTGTTTGGTATCAACAACCTGTTATTGGTAAATATATGGAATTAATTTACCTCTACATAAACGAAAACAACATGTAGATCAAATCAGTTTTTCTCAAAGCAAATAAACAACAGTTGAACTAAGAGCTTTGCATTATCAGTGGAGACTTCAAGTTTTAGGACAACACAAAAACCACTTCAAGACATTAACAAACAATGCTATGATATTGGATATTCACAGAAGCAATATCCATACAATAAATATCTCTTTGACTATAGGCCTTAGGTTAAATTTAAACCTTTATTTCTATGTAGTCATACTTCAAAAGCTTCTTTTCAATAACAGCCCTGTGTTTGGTGCCAAAACTTTATTATTTTCATTTACAATCAAAGGAAATAATATGCCATGTGCTTGCCAACAGAGGAGGGAAGCAATCTATTCAATGGACTAAATTAACATTATGCTAATAAAAGAAAATAACAGGTTGATTTTTCATGAACAAATTGAAATAATCACAGCCCAGAAGAAGACATTTGCATTCAAAGGTTCAAGTTCATCCCAATAACTTACAAAAGAAATCAATTTCCACAGAAATGTGGAAAATATTCCTTTATTTTAGGCTGAGAGAGAAGCATTTTCCATTCATAAGTTCTTGAATAAATTAGCATTGTGCAGGTAGCACAGCACACGCTAGAGAATAATACCACTTATTGAAAGCAAAATAAAGAAATAAGGAAAAACACCCATGTTGTGAACTGTTGCAACCAAACTTAACATTAAACTGTCAAACTACTTTGACAGAAATGTGAAATAATGTAATGAGTACTTTTTATAAAGGACAATTTCACATCAATCCTCCAAATAACATGATTTAGTCTAGACAAGCACTAACACTGCGTGGCCAACTAACACTTGTAAGCAACAGCTAACCCCTTGCCTATATATTCAAACCCAAAGAATAAATTCTTAATATATATAAAAACTGTTTTACTGATACAGGTATTGTACAGTGCCCCTTATCTTGCTAAGCTGCCTTCTTAAATATCACAATTTAATTATCAAACACGAATATGTATATTAACACACAGTGAAAATTCATCAACTTGATAAACAGTAGTTCCCCTGTGGAAAACATTACATTTTCAGATAAGTAAGCCAGCTCAGGAAATAAGCCCTAATGCTCCTTGAAATAAGTGTGATTTCATCTCTCTATTAAACAGAGCTACATAGGCCTCGACTGATCATCACACACTATCTCCAGTGATCAAATTCTGTTCAAGATGAAAGCTGAATCCCCCATGGAAATTATTTTCAATATTGTATCAATAAAGCAAAGCTTAGAAATTAAAAGCAAGTGAGAAATATTTGTTACCTGTCCCAGTAAAGATTCAGTCTTCAAAAGAGCATGCATAGACCAAGTAATGAGTGAATAGGTTCATAAGAGGTACACATGCTTGCTGTTAATATATGCAGAGATAATAACACCTTTGTTAAGACATATAGCAAGCAACATGGTGTTTAGCTCTGAATTCATTTACATGTCATTACAAAAGGGCCATCTGGAGATGGCCATGCTTCCAGATTGAAAAGACAGTAACCAAGACAAACTATTGTTCGACTCCGTTGTAAAGTGCCATTAATAATCATTTGTCAATAAACATTTCTTAAACCACCAGCAAATTTATTCCACTCAACTACCTTCCCCTCTAGACGTCTTCGCTCCTACATACCTTCCTTCAACATTCAGGCTATTTGAACAAATCAACAATCAGTTATTGGCCCATATAACTTATTATGGCTTCCCCAAAGTTGTTAAGGTACTTGTAAATTGGATGCAAGCCACAAAAATACAGATATGATCCAAATATATTCATCAAATCATAAATAATTCATCTATTAGGAACTTCTTTGTTTTCAAGGCTTGATCTTATTTCTTAGCCTATGTGACTGCAGAGATTTTTTAAATGATTTGAGAAATCATAAGAGATATGAACTGTTCACAGTTGAAATTGTTTGATAGTTCAGAGTGTTTGAGTACATTACCAAATGATAAAAATAAGTTGAAATCCTACCTCATGTCTTCCAATATACTTGAGGGATAACTGTTTGCTAACTCTATTGTCTAAACACCTGCTTTCACGAATTTCAATGAGAAGAAAATCACTCAACCATGGTAATTATTTATTTTTGTTTCAATGACCTTAACCGGTTTTGAATTACCTATTGTAAATCTACAAACCAATGGACAACAGCAAAATACAGAATAGCATGCCTTGTTCAATAGAAACTAAATCCACTAAGTAGAAAAATGTTTTGCATGTATTGGACTGACAGAGACACAAAGGCTTTGTCTAGCTTATTATTAGTATAAATCAAAATGAAAAGAAACATTACAATAAGGGTTCTTCAAAAAATATTGGCTACAGTATACTTTGTGCCCATAACTTAGGGAATTTCTGAATACAGTGTACATAAACTATACAACTAAGCCATAGAGTAGCAGGTTTTCTTAAGATGTCACAATGAATTAACATTATTTTTCAAAGCAGGTAATCCAGCTTTATTTGCATGCTTAAGGAAACATGAATATAATTATAGTTACTAGGGAACCATTCCATTAAATTACTTTGAAGTCTCCCTGTTTCTTTCACATTAACCTAGCTCCTTCCACACCAACTAATTATTAGCAAAAGTAAAACAGTATTATACAATAGACAATACAAATAAAAAGCTGCCTGTGAATTGTTTTTAACAACCTGAGCAAGTTTATAGGCTGTATACATGAAGCTTACTGAAGCATATAAAATGTAATTTAAAACACATGTAAAGCTAACCAATATACAGTATGTTATCTATCAAATATATGGTTTAACACATTGCCCCAGATCACTTAGTAAACTGTAATATAACTGAGATTACTAGCTAAAGTTAAAATTAACACTGCTGCTTAGACTGATTAAAAGTTCTCTTTTTGAAATTCTCTGGCATTAATTAGACAAAGTAAAATATCAAATAGGTCAATTTTTACTGGCTCAAATTAGAATGGGTTCAGTGCTGACAAATTGAGTTCAGATTTGAAATAGCACTAACTGTAATTTTAAATTTTAAAGTTAAATTATGTTCAGCCATCAAATTTATAACAAACTGCATTTTTTTAATCTTTTTTTATATTTAATATTTAGTTTTTTTATTTCTTTGTCTTGTTTTAAAAAAAGATACTTTGCAAACATTAAGAAGCTGTATTTACAATATCTACAAACAACCATTAAAAAAAAATCTAGTAACATATAAAAAAAAAACAGTTTAAATTTATTAAAAATAGTAAAAATAAAGTGCTTGACAGTGTTTCTTTTTTTACTCTCAGAATGCTATTATTAGTTCAATTGACATTTCATAAAAATTGTTTTGTTTTAAATTTCTTGAAATATACATGTATAGCTCTCAAAATTTTCCAGTGACAAATAGAAATATAGACAGATAATTTTTGGAGACAGTACAGTATGTGGTAAATTCTTTTGTTGTTCTTTTTAAATATTTATTTTTTATTTGCTGCAGTTTGTTAAAAAAAGAATGCTCAAAAGACAATGCATAGTGTCTCCAAAAACCATCTGCCTGAATATTTATACTCATAATGCAAAATTTAAAAGGTTTAACCTTTGCTGGATTGTCACACACTTTTGTGAACACTCACTGATATTTATATATTTTTATAACCATACATTTTATTAAACATATTTTATTAATTTAAAATGGACACAAGGTACTGTGGACGCTGTGTCACAAACTGCAATAGATGAAATCTGCTATCACAATAGTTAGTAAATTATTGTCATATTTAAAAAATATAGAATATTATAAATTAACATTGAGGAGAAAAATACCAGTAAATATTTATGCCATTTGCAAATTTTTCCCCCTGATTTTTTTAAAACTTGTTTTAGACAATTTTAAGTTATGTTGATCTACGCATTGCAAACACAGAGGCTGTGATTGCATAAAATTTACAAATATAGCTGGCATACACGTGTACACTTTACCAATTATATATAACTAAAACACCATTTCACAATGTTCTTTAGGAATGCAAAGAAATTCCTCAATATGTTTTTCAATTTTTTTTAGTAAAATTTTGTTTATATTGGTTGTTTTTCAACACCTTTATGCACAAGCCTATTATTTTTACAAAAGCATATTATAAGGCAAATAAATTTTGGTGCTAAGTGCTTATTGAAACACAATAAGAATCACCTCAGCCTCCCAGCTCTACTGACCAGTTTAGCTGACTGGCTCTGGGGTAACTATGGAGTGATCTAGGCCAACAAAATCATATTATGTTCATAAACATTACAAAGGTAATCAGATTTGCTTGGAATTTAGCAACGCAAATTGACTCAACTGCAATGAGCAACTCAATTCCATGCAAAAATTACATGACTGGACATGATGTAAAGCTCAACTATAAATGCTTAGGCCAAGTAAAAAAATACTTGGGTTTCAGGTTTCCTGACTCATATCCTCTCATCTAGAATTCAGGATAATCCTGAATATTGAAGAAATTAAATCCCAACCCCCCACCCCACCTCTAAACCTGATCCTAAACCAAACCACACACTCCCACCCCCTTGGTAACTCTAAATCTAACCACAACCCCCCAGTGGCCATAAACCTAACCACAACCCTCTGGGAAGAAAGCACAGGGAGAGATCCTGGCCTCAAAGTGTTAAAACCTCTTTAACACTTTGAAACATGACAATGAATCTTTATTATTTTATTCTGGCTAACACCAGATGATTTTATTCAGCACAGGGAGAGGTCCAGACCTCAAAGTGTTAATACTGCTAGTAACCAGACTACAGTTATACTGTACCATAAAAACTTTACTTTAAACTATCTAATGGTAACATACCTTAGAAATGCAACCAATTGTTGAATCATCTGTGACCATTGGTAATTCATACTCCCTTTCATAGATACTCACTCCACATTTATCAAAATTTTCCTTTTGAGCGTAAACTATTTCTTTGCAGTGGTGACATACAATGTAATTTTCGTGATTGTTTATCCTGAAAGCTCGAACACGTCTTCGCACTTTATTTAAAAATGGATAGTCCCCGACTGATATGGATGTAATCTTTTGACGAGAAGAAATCTTTCCACAAAGATAACATGTGAATTGAGTTAAAAAATACTTTCTTGACCATGGATTTGTAATACCATCGTTATCAGGCTTTTCAAACTCGTACCACTGGTTCGTCATGTTGCCATGGCAATAATAGCAAACGACAACCGTTCCTGAAGATGCAAGTGGTCTTGCATGGTATGCCGGCCTCATGTAAGCCAATGATGGAAAAAATGGCTTGAAACCATTTGAATCTTGTCGGGGGAGGACATAAAGACATTTTGAGTTCACTCTTCTAACTTTTTCACCACAGAGAAAACAAACTTCAAATTCACTCTTTACTTTGCACATGTTTATTCTGTTCTCGTATGACACAGGATGCAAATAATCTCTTGCATTTGAGCTGTTCTCTATACAGTGTTGTTCACTGTACGGGGGTTGTATGCTACACTGCTTTTCAAGTTCATTATTATTTGATTCAAGCTTTGTGGCTTTAGCATTGAGAATTTTCTTGCAATTACAACAAACAGGTATTTTACCAGAATGTTGTTCTCTATATGTGGAGATTTCGTGCAATGGTGGGTTAATATATTCTATTTTATGACTGGGATACAGTACTTTACAAAGAAAGCAACTGATCTCGGATCTCAAATCCTTGGGTTCAGAATACGATGGAGCCGTTGGAACACTCCTAAGCTTGTTCTGAACATTGTAATCTCTCTCATGTTCGCTTGCACCTCTGGTCTCAAAAACATCCCACTGATGCACCAAAGATTTGTGACATCGGGTACATGCCCGAACCCGACCTTCAATAGGCGGGGTTGCACCGGGTGCAGGCAAA
This sequence comes from Paragorgia papillata, assembly GCA_035771165.1. NCBI lineage: Eukaryota > Metazoa > Cnidaria > Anthozoa > Scleralcyonacea > Coralliidae > Paragorgia > Paragorgia papillata. Next base: position 2,684,358 of record JAWNZC010000025.1, on the reverse strand, counting down.
AGCTTCGACAGAAATGGAAAATAAGGATCTGCTAATCTCCCTTTTTTCACATACAAATCCCAAGCAGAATTTTCTGGATAACTTTCTCCACAAATAAAACAGACCATTGAAGAAGATGTCTGTTGTTTTTCATAATCCTCTTCCTCGAATGGAAGGTGATATCGACGTTCTGATAATGGCGTACCTTGTTTTTCGAAAACTTTCCATTGTTTCAGCAAGACGAAGTCACAATCTTCGCAGACCGTCACCTTTCCAGTAAAGTCCATTTTCTTCGCTTTCGAAGGAGAATGATGGTGGGCAAGGAAGGGGAAGAATGGAGTCTCGGTTTTCAATTGCGGCTTAGTATGAATAATTCGCATAACATCCTTAACTTTCTGACTGCCACAAACGAAACATGATTCGTGTGTTTCGCTTTCAACGATTTTAATACAGTTGTCATCCTTCAAATGTTCACTTTCTTTCTCGGTGTTATTGACATTATTGTGCATTGTTGTAACATGTTCTGGGTTCTCTTCACTCAGTTCCCTTGCCTTCTCCTGTTCACCTTCGGTATCATCACTCGATACTGAAACGCTCCCCTCGTCCTTTTCTGAGCGTTTGACGTTTTTGAAAGCCTCTACGATACCTTCGCTTTTGTCAAAATACGTCAATTCACGTGTAGTAGCGTCATCGACAGCGAAGCCGTGACCTCGATAATTATTGAAGTCAATGCCTCCTGCGCCAGTCCGCTTCAACCAGTAGGTTCTTTTATCCACAGGAGTACACATTTCTTCGTAAGAGCGCCATTGCTGAAGAAGAAACGAGAAACAAACGGTACAAGCGTCGATTCGACCATTCAGCTTCATCGCTTTCGCACCTTTGGCTTTCTCGACTGACTCCAAAAACGGAAAATAAGGTGACTTGTCGTTGTCGTTTGCCTTCGTGTAGAGCGACCAGTTCGCACCATTTCCTCCGCAGACGTAGCACACAACGCGTTCACTCGTTTCCGTCTGCTTATTGGTCCGAGACGGCGAAGAACTTGCTCCGTACGCTCTATCAACTAACTCGGTAGAAGACATGGCATTTGCGTTTAGTGGGAATCGTTTGATCTGTTCCCCGCGCGCGAGGCCTTCGCGTTTGGGTCCCGTCCGCGTGCGGCCAAGGAGACTGGGCACAACACGTGAACCTTTAAACTTTAAAGCTGCTTTTAAGTCCGCCGCCGCAGAATTTCCTTATATCTTCAGCAATCGTTGGCGAAAAATTCATAATCACGCCTTTTTTTAGCTGGGACGGAAGATTATTCCGGCCTAGTAAACAGTCGTTATATCCCATATAGCTTTGCAGCTTTTCACAGACACCTGGCGTTTGAAATCGTCCCCGTGATTTGCATTACAAGGAAACATGCCGTCCCCGATCGCTGCTCTTTCTTAATATTAAAATATTATTTACTATTCTACCCGAAAAAACGGCAGCTCTGAACGCACTGACAACATTGATAAAAGGCTGCAAGGAAAGACTGTAATTATCACTAAATTATACCGTCTAAGATTTAAATAGTTTAAATATATATCCGAGCTTGTAAAAAGAATTAAATCGAATTTTATATTACATTGTTGATCAGAGACTGAGATGGGATTAATCAGTTTCGATCGGTCTACTTTAAGTTTAACGCAAACTGGCAAGTTTTGATGTCATGTCTGATCATTGCATTTTAGATCATTTGTACGATATTTCTCACTTGTAGCCACCTAGCGCGGGTTTTCGACATTTTTTTATGTCTTTGTTCCAATCTGAGCCGTGTCTATTTGAATATTATTTCCACAGGTGTAGAACGGAATAAGCGGTTATTGATAAAAAGATGTCAATAACGACACAAGCGTCACTCTGACTGCTTTGTCAAATGGCCATCTGGTAATTCTTAATTTGTCGGGCTGAAAATTGAAAATTGGCAAGACTACAATGGTACAAATAACTATAAAAGCAAGTAAATGTAGCTGTTCTTTAATAAGAGGGTTTTCAAACAAATTGCGGTTTATTTGTCTTGACTACCAAGGGGGTCGTATTAAAAACGACCCGGAACGTCAGATTGTTGACATGATTGGAGTCTGCGTTAAATTTTGCACTAGAAAAGGCTTGTTTTAAATGTAACCATTCATTTTTAGGAAACTTATTTTAGCAAACGTTAAAGGGTTAATTAGAAAATGCTAGTATGTTACGTTGCTACCATAAAAGTTATTGAAATTAAATTTGAAAACAAAGAAATGCTGAACTTGAACTTTTCCAATTCGGTAATCTATTTTTGTACTTCATAACACTGCGGTGCCCTGCCTACGCATTCAGAACCGTAAAACACGAGAGATTGACGGGGAGCGATATTTTCCTCCAATTTTATGACTACGAATTTTATGGTCTTGGTCATTTACTGTCTTGTAGGATAGTCTGGCGACGTGCTCTTCTCTAAACTAAAATGTTGAATATTTAAATCTTTGCATATGTGTTTTTAATTTAGTTAATAATAATAAGTCAGCGGTTTACACTGTACCAAGTTTCCAAAACAGGATTTCAGAAGACTGTTTTCGCAAAACACAATTTCTGAGAAAAATTTCCGAATTTCAGAAAATTTTCCGAAACAGAATTTCAGAAAGTTTCCTAACACGATTTCAGAGAATTTTCCGAAACACTATTTCAGAAAAGTTTCGGAATTGTGGTGCCTTGGAAGTTAGCTGCGCGCGCAGCTAACTTTCATACCGTTTTATATTGTGTGTGTGAGTTCGTTCGTTAGGAATCAATAGAAAGCCGCATTTTTGACGCAACATCGGTTCAGTAACGCGATGTTTTGAACGCCACAGGGCACCGCTTTTTAGCACTGTGTCTGGTTTCAGAAAGTTCCGGCGAAACAGAATTTCAGAAAGTTTCGCAAACTGAAAAATTCAGAAAAATTTCCGAAACCGGAATTTCAGAAAAGTTTCCAAAATACAATTTGAGAACATTTTCCAAAAAAATATTTGAAAAAAGTTTCCGAAACACAATTTAAGAAAAGTTAATACAAAAAAACAATTTCAGCGGATAAAGCCCTATCGGTCGCGTGACGTCGTTTTGAAGACGGTATACATAGCTGAAACAAGTTTCCGAAGCACATTTTCGAAAAAGTTTCCGAAACTTGTTTCAAACAATACAACAGTGTCCTAATAAAGAAAAGTTTCCGTAACACAATTTCAGAAATTTTCGATGCATGTGACGCCGAATGTTCAGGCCTGAAGGCATATATTTTTACAATTATACATATTATTACAATTATAAACGGTAGCTAACGTATATACACAGGCCCCTGACATAAGCCTTTCGATTTCGATGTCAAACGGTTTAAAAATAAGCTGTATATATAATATTTCTTCGTTTGTTACGACTGCAATACATATATTGCATTTTTAAATACTAGTTTAAAGATTAATATAAAGAATAAACCATATAAAGAATACATTGTCACTCCATATCATGACATATAAGAGAGTTAATCAAGCTTAATCATCCTCATACTTGCAGCCAGTAATGGTTCAGTGAATGATCAACGCGGTGCACAACTAAGATCCATGTGTTGATTTTACGGCTGATATTGAAATTATATTATATAGCTAATATTAAAAAAACAGCAGCTAGAGATGACCACTTGATGGGAACACGGATGGTGTGCTGCCTCTCACCAAAAAGTTAAGCCCGGATACACGGGGTTAGTACTTGGATGGGTGACCGTTTAGAAACGACCCGGTTGTCGATCGCGCGAGCTTGGAAGTCAAGTCGTTGTAGTTGATCTCTCGTGTGCGTCGAGGGTTTTTCGCCAGGTTCTCTGGGTTTCCTCCCTCCGTAAAATCAACACCTACATCTTAGCTGTGACTCATGTGCTTCGACTCAGCCACGTTGATCTGCGTCCTTCGTAATTCGGCCGCTGGCTGCAAGTAACGATGACCCCCCCTCCCCCCCTCAGTCCTTTATCATTTACTTGCGTCTGGTTTTCAACAGCTGCGGGTCTAATAACGGATACATAACGCATGACATGGCATAGCGAACCTCTCCCAACTTTACACCAGCCACGAGTTCCCAGCTTTTGGTTCCAAAATCAAACCTCTCGACGCTGTTCTCACCACGGCCACCCAGACACCATAGCTTTCCGCCAAAAAATGCGGCGCCAAATTCGCTTCTGCAACGAATCATATTGGGTATACTTGGGTAATCTGCATCCCCAAATTGAACCCACTTCTCCTCCTGACTGTTCAAGTCAAACGTTTCGATTGTATTGGAAGGAGTATGTTCGTTGTTTCTTCCGCCGATGGCATAAATCTTGTTTCGAATAATAAGCGCAGAGAAACAATACCTTGACGCGTTTAGTGGTACTAATTCTTTCCATGGCCTATTTCCGCGGCGACGGTGAGAATAGCGATGCACCGAAGCTAGTGGCTCCTCAACACCCAATCCACCCAATACGTAGAGTCGCCCATTGCTGGCAACGGACGCTAAAATGATAAACATAATGTGGTTGATCTCCAGTGTAAGAGACCTGGTAGGTCAACTGGTCAAGGCCTGGTCACAAGGACTGGTGGAAATTCATGATCATGAGTCTATTATCATCATAATTATCATAGTCGATTCACTGATCACCATTAAGATTACCATCGCCTTCACCATCAACATCACCATCAACATCACTATTACCACCACCATATCATCACCACCATCAACATCAACATCACCATCACTATTACCACCACCATATTACCATCACCATCACCACCACCACCATCAACATCACCATCACTATTACCACCACCATATTACCATCACCACCACCATTACCACCACCATCAACACCACCACGTGCACCATCACTATTACTATTACTACCACCATCACCATCACCATCAATACCACCATCACTATTACCACCATCAATATCACCATCACCATCAACACCACATTCACTATTACCACCATCATATCACCACCACCATCAACATTACCATCACTATTACCACCACCATCACTATTACCACCACCATATTACCATCACCACCACCACTATCAACACCATCACTATTACTACCACCATATCACCATCACCACCACCACCACCATCAACACCACCATCACTATTACGACCATCATATCACCATCACTATTACCACCACCACCATATCACCACCATCACCATCAACATCACCATCACTATTACCACCACCACAACCACCACCACCACCATCATCATATCGTTTTGGCTCGATTCCCTCGATTATATATAACAAACTGTGGAATTCTCTATTTCCTAACTCGTAAAAGTAATCTTGACGTTCCAACTCACCAGCCAATCGTCTGCCTGTAATCATATTTTCCAGCGGCGGTTTACTCCAGCATAAGCTTTCAACCTTAAAACACTTCACTGCTAAACCCTGATCTCTTCCACCAAGCACGTAAAAGGAATCCTCATCAGCACAAATGGCTGCTTCTCGTACGTCCACACCTAAAATAAAACTTATATGTCTTTATTTATTATTTAAAGAAAGATGATATTAATAAAACTGACTTAAAACCCCAAGCAATATTTAGGTATTTTCCGTGAAGAAAAATCCAGTACATGTACTTACTTCCCCCGAAATCACGGATGGACTTGTGAACGTGCCTGCATATTTTCAGCAGGCATATATTATTGGATTATTGCATGAATTATACCCCGGCCGTAATAAATTCAAAATGGCTAGAGCCACTTCCAATGGCACTTTACATAATGATTATAAAAGTTCAATTATTAAAAACTTTAAAAAAAATAAAAAGAAGTTAAATACTAATTTAAAAAGCTTGTTTATACAAAAACGTTTTTGAGTTTACTCTTGAAAATGTTTAGTGAGGTAGACTGTCTGACATCATCTGGTAGACTATTCCACAAGATAGGATCGCAGACAGAAAAAGCCCTAGCACCATAGAACTTTAATTTAAATTTAGGAACAGAAAGTAGTTTTTTATTAGAGGAACGGAGACTGCGAGATGGTTTAGTGTAAGGCTGTAGAAGATCTTTTAAGTATCAACAGAGTGAGGTATGTGATCGCATTTTAGAAACGTTTGAGATTGATTGTCTAAAAGATTTACATGCAACAGCAAGCTCTAGATATCAGAAATTGGTTAATGGCCGATATATTTTCGTCTTTTAGCCTACAGAATCAGGGAAGTCACTTATTTCCATCAGCTTCTATGGTTTTAGATATCGTGAATTTAATTTGTGCAAAACGCCATATATAGTGACCGTCCAGCTGTCTCTTTTGGGGGAGGTAAGTATATACCGTGTATAAAGTATAAACTAGAGTACTAGACGGTCAACTCGTACTAGTGATCAGACGAGATTCGATCCGACTCATATACTTGCCCTCCCAATATGCAATATCTCTAAAAATAGGGCTAAGAATTGGCTAAAATTTGCTGGGGGATCAAAATACACTCCTTATCATTCTACTGATGAATTATCCCCCCCCTCCGGTATAAAACATCTTCCCCGTCACTGGCCATAGTTAATGCACTGGCTAATTAGTGATAATAAAATGTCATGTGCCCACCAAACCAGAACAATTAGAACAAGAAGCTCTTTATGTTTGCATTTATTCCACGTGGCAATTGTGTATACTTATATTTAGATCTTTTGTTTTCGGAGCAAGGGGGTCGGAAGCGGGGTTGCAAGAATTAGCCTTCTACAAAGGTAATATAATTAATTGATGGTGGACGGATAGAGGAGTGTGTGGGTGTTTAATTTGGATGGATGGATGGATGGATGGATGGATGGATGGATGGATGGATGGATGGATGGATGGATGGATGGATGGATATGAATGAATGGATAGATAGATAGATAGATAGATGGATGAATAGATATAGTTGATGGATAGTTGATTGATTCGTCCATTCGACTATTCGTCCATATTTGTTCGTTCGTTCATTCATGCAGTTAATCCAGTTTGTCTTTGGTGACTAACCTTCAGCGACTTTTTCCCAAGTCAACAACAAATTATCGAATTTCTCAACTTTAGAAGTTGTAACGACAAACAGGTCGTTGCCGACCACCACGGCTGCTCGACGCCACCCTTGGTCTGGAGCACAGTCACGGCAGACCATCATGCCTATCCCTTCCACACAGTCCTCAGTAATCGGGTCGTACATTTCAATAATAGGCGTCCTGCTGTCGAACAGGAAAATGGCCTGAAAGTCAATTAGAAACCAATTACAGTCAACTCTCGCCTTGTGTACACCCCGCTATTACGGACACCCCGCTATTAAGGACAGTTGGTAAATCCCCGGCCGAAACTACTATGAAATGTATTGAAATAACTCTCGCTATCACAGACTCTCGCTATTACGGAATTGCGGACACTTCATGTGGTCCCCAACAAACATTTTTATTGTTCTACTCTCGTTACAACGGACACCTTGGACGTATTTTTCTCCCAACACATGAAAGTGAATGACATTTTAATTTATCGAGTGACATATTTATGTCACTGATTCATGTTACCGTTGTGTATTTTTGGTTCTGGAATAAAAAAAAAATTGAATACAAATTTTTGACTTGTATTTTGGCTTGTACTGTGTACTTATGTATCACAGTAAACGTCAACTAGAAATTGAAATAAACTGGACATTTTAAAACAAAAAAGCAGTAATACATTGTAGTGACATTTTACAACCTGAAATCGGGATATTTTCATCGCATCCCGCTATTGCGGACTCTCGTTATTACGGACACCAAATGACGGTCTCAGGGTGTGCGCTATAACGAGAGTTGACTGTAGTTTGTTTTCACTATAATTCTATAAAACAATCAATACAGCACAAACTGACTTAAACAGGTTCTCTCTTAAATAGGTTAAAAGTGTTGATTATTACTGTTGTTAAAGAAAACGTAAATTTTGATATGGATTTGTCCGCTTAAGAGAGGTTAATTTGCTCACTGGAACTCTGGAACATTGCTGCTGCGCTAATAAAATATCCTGTTTCTATACGTTACAGTGAATTAGTGTTGTGTTACCTTGCTTGGATATCTTGGGTTCAATTTTTCATGTAGTTCCAGTCGCTGTTTCCTCTCAGAACTGTGGTAAATTAGCGCTTGCTTTATTGCGTCTTTACAGATTTCTTCGCCTTTTGGCCAGCACTCCGGGATTACTCGTTCTGTTAAGAATTGTGGATTAAGTTGAAAAAATCGTATCTTACCTAAAACTTCTTCACGGTGGCATTTGCGGCTAAAAAGACAACAAAGACACAACTAGATGTAGTATTTGTGTGTATGTACGTGCGCTTCTTGTATACAGCGGTTGAATGTGCGCTTTTTGTACAGTAGTGGAATGCGCGTTTCTTGTATAGTAGTAGAATGTGTGCTTCTTGTATACAGTATAGTTGAATGCGCACTCCTTGCATGGCCGGAGGAAGCAGGGGGTGGAGAGGGTGTGCTGGCGCTCCCCTATTCGCCGGAAGAAGGCGGCTGAGCCACCCTAAAAATGCGACGTCAAAGCATGAGTTTTCTGCTGCCAGTTAGCACAGACGTAGTAAAACTGACCTCAAAATACAGGAAATCGCGTTTCAGAGAGTGAGAATATCAAAACATTTCCGGGGGGGTTATACCCCAGACCCCCGGACCCCCTAGAGGGTTCTCGCGCCTTCGGCGCCAGACAAGCCCCCCTAATCTGAAACATCTTCCTACAGCCCTGAAGTACAATACTTAAATGCGCGTTTCTTGTACAGTAGTACAATGCGCGCTTCTTGTACAGTAGTTGATTGCGCGCTTCTTGTACAGCAGTACAATGCGCGCTTCTTGTACAGTAGTTGATTGCGCGCTTCTTGTACAGGAGTACAATGCGCGCTTCTTGTAGAATAGTACAATGCGCGCTTCTTGTAGAGTAGTACAATACGCACTTCTTATACAGTAGTACAATGCGCGCTTCTTGTAGAGTAGTACAATTCGCACTTCTTATACAGTAGTACAATGCGCGCTTCTTGTAGAGTAGTACAATTCGCACTTCTTATACAGCAGTACAATACGCGCTTCTTGTAGAGTAGTACAATTCGCACTTCTTATACAGCAGTACAATAAGCGCTTCTTGTACAGAAACGCGTTTCTTGTATGATAGTAAAGTGTGCGCTTCTGTTACAGTATATAGGCTAAATACCAATTCTCATCATCATGTTTGCACCATTTCCACAGAGCCTCGTAGACATCTTCTTCTTTCTCAACGTTCAAAACATCACTGGATACAACGGAGCAAATTAGTTTGGCTGGTAGTTTCAAAAAGACGTCGAGTTCGCTGATTTCGATGAAATGACAGTTGATGAAACGAATAATGGTCTTTTGCAGATCTGTCAGGTCATACTTCTCAGCCAGAGAGTAGTAATCTAAACAATTGACAATGTCTAGTTGAGGAACCACGTGATCTTCGCATCTTTCTACGATATCTTTGGCCTGGTATTAAAATAAAAAACAATATTCGACCGTTAACTTTACACATGGGAAGTACAACTAAATATTTGTAACTTTATTTATCTTGAACTTGGTATTTACAGTTGATATATGGTTTATATTAATTTACCGCGGGAAGTTGGGAAGTTCGTTGGGAAGTTCATTCGGAACTTGGGAAAACTACGTTGTCAACAAGATCGCAAATAGGGCATTTGCACGATGGCATAGGATAGCGCTGGTTGACTACAACTACCAGAATGCTTTGGTAGTATCCTCTATGAGCACTACACGCGTAAAAATCTCGCAAGTTGTTACAGCATTGTTGCCTGAACAATGCTGTAACAACTTGTTGACATATGTGAACAACATTGATAAATGAACAACACTGTTCATCATTGTTTCAACAAGTTGTTACAGCTTGATGAAACAACAACCGTTGTTCACGCATGTTGTAACAACCGAAGAACGTGTTGATACATCAACCATGTTCACCATTGTTGTAACATTGTTGTTCATCGTTATTTCGTCATGCTGTTACAACATGTTGTATGAAATTGGTATGTTTCTCCAAGTACTCTAGTTTCCATCATAGTTAGTGGAGGGGGATGGTTTGGAAGCTCCATTGTCTTTCAAGATTATGAAATGGTCATGTTATTGTGTTCATGTTTGAGGAAGGCAATTGGTTGAAGAAAGGAAATTATATGGACACGTGACGACGAAGGGCTACACAACGAACAAAGGACTTACAACACGTGACGACGAAGGACTGCACTAATTAAACCCGAACGTTGCTATTGGTTGACTGCTCCGTTATACAGAAAATACAATACGTTCAGTGACCGTGAAATTAGACAAATTGAAACAGGAATAGTTGACGTTGATAGTTAAAAAAGTAATAATAAAAAAATATATATAAATATAATTAGGTCAGATGGTTGATGAATTATTGATGTATCGGCAGCTGAAAAGCGCTGATCGAATAACAAAATAAAGAAATTTGTAAGGTGGAGTTTGTATAATGAAAATTACTGACTCTTTCTTGTCGGAAGTGAGTTTTTTGTTCTGGCTAAGATCAGACAATTTTATTCACCTCTGGAGAAGCACTAAGGATGAGTTGAACTTATATGTACTGTCCTCGAATTTACTGTACCTAGGTGCAATATATACCTCAGTATTATTTAAGTGCATCTTAATTTTTATTTTTAATTCAAGTGAAGCAAACACATTTTAAAATTTAACTACGAGTTTTAATTTAAATAATGTTCATTATAAATAGCTATCACATTCGCTCAATATTTCCCCCTTCAACAACGGAAAATTTTCTCGAAGAACTGTTTCCAAATTAATAAAAGTTAAATTAATATAAAAACGGTCGCACAAATACACAAATCGACATGTGTAGCATGCCGGTCAGCTGATTCGTGTTGTATATACGACCATGCCAAACTTCGCATGCACTGCAAGTTCAGGCCTTTATTTGTTTGCCGATGCAAAACTGATACTCTGCAGTTATCTGTCCTATTTCTGCTTTTTCTCTCAGAATCCTCTTCTAGGCTTGTATAGCTAATAAAAATATTGCCAGCAACTTTTTTCAGTGTTAAAGCTTTTAGCCTTAATTATTTATGTTTTTCCTGCACAAATTTGGTGTGCATGTAGCCGGACGGTCGACGGCAACGCCGTTGGACACCATAGGAATAAGTATAATCCACTCTGAAGCTGCAGAAGGGGCAATTTATACACTTTCTTTTCATTTTCAGAATATATATATGTAGCAAATTTTTCATGATTTCTTACACTGCTAAATTCAACCGAATAATTTCGGCTGACTCGGGCGGGATTTGAACCCACACCTTCTGGATTCTGGTGTAAGAAATCATGACAAATTTTCTCATGTTTTTCTGAGGATGGTTCTGTAATACAGTGTGTATAAAAAAACCCCGGAACCCTTAGAAAATTAATTACTATTCTTTTAAAACAACCTATTGTAGTAGTTTGAAAGCCCTAAAAGCGCTGCGTTATAAATTAATCAGCACATAAGTTAAACAGGAAGAGAAAAAGCTTTTAAATACTTTCACCATGCATACACTTCAAGTTATCTTAATTTCCCAGGTGTATATCAAGACCGTGTTTTTTACGCATCCGTGGCTCAGAGGTGTTTAGGGCTTTCAAACTACTACAATAGGTTGTTTGAACAGAATACTAATTCATTTTCTAAGGGTTTACGTTCCGGGTTTTTTGATATACACACTGTAGAATTGAAACACTGCACGTCCTCATCTCGTGCACTTAAGTTGGATAAAACTCGCCTCCATGAGCGGTGGATTGGAATCCCAAAGGTGCGAGTTCAAATCCCGCTCGAGTCAGCCGAAATTTTTCGGTTGAATTTAGCAGTGTAAGAAATCATGAAAAATGTGCTCATGTTTCTCTGAGGGTGATTCTGTAATATATGAGCAAGCTAGGCAAACATTCGTTTTACGACTCATCCCTGTCCGAGGGTTTCCCCAGAAGGCAGGAGTGAAAAAATCTTTTAGCGTTATTAGACACAATCACGCAAATGCAGTTGAAGCTAAGCGACCACCTCGGGGATGTGAAAAAGTGGTCGTAGCTAGGGCTGGTTGCTTACGAAAGCTTAAAGAAAACAAAGAAAAAGCCTATTTCGTAAATCTCCAAATACTAAAGTCTAAATACCAACAGTGAGAAGAGAGTTATAGTCAGTTTCCGCTTGCTTTTGAAACGTTTGTCAACATTTGTTGGAAGGAACTATAGGTACGGCAGTTCATTGTGAAGTTCGAATTTAAAAAGCTTTGAAAATTTCATTCCTTTTATTTGGCGAAATCACGGAGTAGAAGATTATTTGTTGTATAGTGTTTGATGGAAATGAAGAATAATATATACTTGGTTAAACAGAAACAAATTGCCGACTTAAATTTGTACTACCTCGCAATGTACGTTCATTCCAATTATACGTTTCGGATTTCAAAAGCAAGCTGAAACTGACTGTAATAAGTCTGTAACGTATCGCTTACACATACAGTCATGATAGAATAAAGAAATGTTTGTTACCTGAAGAAACACAGCGGTCGTAATCATATCTGGCAACAGAGTGGCTTCTATCTCAAGGCGTCCGGTGTAGAAATAGTTGACAATAGCTGCTATCACATTCGAGTCATGTTCTTCAGGCAGAACAAATGTCTCATCGTCGACATCAAAGTCTTTAAGCGCGTCTCTGAAGTACGGACTACAAGCGGCTAAAATGATTCTATGTGCAGGTAGTTCGTCAACGCTAGTTTCCAACTTAATATCACACATCACTTCCATTTCTCGCATTTCTGCAAACGTAGCAAAGGCGTGTGAAGCGTGTTTCGGATTTGTGAATGCTATCCGCTGCATCGCCATACTTTTTTTTTTACTTGTAATATATGTTAAGACAGACAAGTGGTATAACCGGCTTGATGTTGAAATATACAAATTATACAATGGTACAATGCTTATAACTAGCGTAACTATAAATAGGAGATAACCGCGCATATATATTATCAAGTGTGAGCAAGGTCAGAATCAGTTCTCCCCTGGGGGTGGGGGGGGGGGGGGTGGGGCTGGTCGGAAAATGTGGAAAAGGCATATCTTTTACGTTATAACACAAATACAAACAATTTTTCATATCATTGTAAGGAAGTTTAAAAAACACTTTAATATGGTAAGTTTCTCTATACATTTCATTTTATGTATCTCTTAAACTACAGACCCAATAAAGGATACCTTCCACCCCTCCCTGATATAAGAATTTCCTCTCTGCAGGTACTTTTGGACGTTTTCACCTGCCATATCGTGCCGCTCGCTTAAGTAATTTATGATATGCATGAAAAAATTACTGCATTCTGATTGGTCGAGAGGAGTACAATTATTCTATTAATTGTACTGCAGAACAATTAATAAATCCTACGCGATCCTACGCAATGTCCTACGCCATCCAAAGCAATCCTGGCAAGTTCCCCCGGCAGTTTTAACCTTCTTTTGAAGGTGCAAACTGCCGGGGAAACTTGCCAGGATTGCGTAGGATGGCGTAGGATGGCAAGGAATCAAGATGCGCGAGGCGACATGCGCGAGGATAGAAACTTCAAAGGTTCCGATGCGAGTTGGACTTCTGGTTGTATTTCTATTCTGTGCCCAAACAATCTGACCGTGCTGAAGTCAAGATTGCTTTATGCCAGTCAACTTTGGGATTGGGAACAAGTTCTAAGGCCGCAATGCGTCATATGTTCCACTACGTAAGATAGCGGCCACTGGCACGAAATGTTTGACTGCTGGCCATAGGGAAAGCCCTATCCAGTTTATAAAGAGATCAGTGTGGCTTGAAGAAACATAGTCAGATAGATCAGTTATGACAGAGCCATCCGTGCTGCTGACATAGCGCTACAAAAATGACGTATCTGTCTTCCTACCATCTCACATGTAAGGACAGGTTACTGCGTTTATGTCGAAGTAAGTAGTTCCCATTTGACCGGCATACGTCGAAAGGTTCTTTTCCACATCAAAACATTCAATCGTCTGTTCACCGCGACCTCCAAAACACCATATCTTATTATCAATAGCAATGGCAGCGAATTCCGTTCGTCGTTTCAACATACTGGTTTTGATCGATTGCCATCCTTTGAACCTGCCAGCAAATAATTCAATGGTGTCGAGGGCTCCGTGAAGATCGCGCCCACCGAGAGTAAACAGGGAAGAGTTCACAACTAAGGCTTGCGCCTGAAAACGTTCTTGGTTAAGATTGTTGACCTGAAGCCATTTCGTTCCGGTATAACGCTCTACGTCTTTTAAAGGCTTACCTTGACTGAATCCACCAATAGCGTATAACTTCCCAAGCTTTTTAGCAACAGCTTTTGAAATAGAAAGAAACAATTATTATCTCCACCAAGAAGTTGTTTTCACCTCTGTCTGTCTGTCTGTCTGTGTGTCTGTCTGTCTGTGTGTCTGTCTGTGTGTCTGTCTGTCGAAGAAGAAGAAGAAGAAGAAGAAGAAGAAGAAGAAGAAGAAGAAGAAGAAGAAGAAGAAGAAGAAGAAGAAGAAGAAGAAGAAGAAGAAGAAGAAGAAGAAGAAGAAGAAGAAGAAGAAGAAGAAGAAGAAGAAGAAGAAGAAGAAGAAGAAGAAGAAGAAAATGTGATGCCAAAACTGCCAAAATTGTTAGGAACGAAATACTGTCTCTCTGCTCGTTCTGTGTACAGAATATATATGCAAACGTACCTGGATATCTTCTCGGGATTAATAAGTTGGGAAGTTGCTTCCAGGATCCCGTCACAACATCAAAGCGCACAGCTCGTTTCTCACAAGTCTTGCCACCAACAATGTAAAATGACTCCCTATCTCCACAAATTGTACTATCTCTAACATCCATACCTAAAACAGCAAGTGAAGTGAAGTGAAGTGAAGTGAAGTGAAGTGAAGTGAAGTGAAGTGAAGTGAAGTGAAGTGAAGTGAAGTGAAGTGAGGTGAGGTGAGGTGAGGTGAGGTGAGGTGAGGTGAGGTGCGGTGAGGTGAGGTGAGGTGAGGTGAGGTGAGGTGAAGTGAAGTGAAGTGAAGTGAAGTGAAGGGAAGGGCAGGGAAGTGAAGGAAGTGAAGTGAAGTGAAGTGAAGTGAAGTGAAGTGAAGTGAAGTGAAGTGAAGTGAAGTAAAGTAATGTAAAGTGAAGTGAAATGAAATGAAGTGAAGTGAGGTGAGGTCAAATGAAGTGAAGTAAAGTGAGGAAAAAGAAACTTTGCCAGGAGTTAGTATTCAATATCGTTACCTGGACCAATGTCTTTCCACGTGAGAAACATGGGATCAAACATTTGTACTTTCCTCTCAGAGACCAAGTAAAGGTAATCGTTTACCCTTACAGCTCTGTGATGACGCTCTTCAGTACATTCACCGCGGTCGTCTTCGGGTACCAAGTTGTATTTTGGTTCCAACTTTTGTCTCACTGGGTCATAGATTTCAATTATATTGTCCTGAAATCAAAACATTAAGCATTTTCGCAACCACCGTCAGAGTTTTGTGGGATATAGACATAAGCATGGACATGAACATGGACATAGACATGGACATAAGCATAGACATAGACATGGAAATAAACATGGGTCAACATGAACATAGAAATAGAGATGCATGATATATGACTTCGGTTTTAGACCGATTTGGGCGAATTTATCTCAAACTGCAAGGACATTGGACATCGACTTAGACATAGACATTAAAGTGCTTATATCACTTGTGGGGATTTTACATATTCGTAATCTTTGGGTTCTCCTGAGCACAATTGCAATATATCTTGTCAGCCGAAAATTTCATCTTCATGGAGTTTTTCGCTGTCAAAGTTACCGGATGTGATGTCACAAGAGGCATTTTTGTGGCAAGTAACAAAAGAAAACTGGTTTGGAATGCCTCTTGTGACATCACATCCGGTAACTTTGACAGCGAAAAACTCCATGAAGATGAAATTTTCGGCTGACAATATATATTGCAATTGTGCTCAGGAGAACCCAAAGATTACGAATATGTAAAATCCCCACAAGTGATATAAGCACTTTAACAAAACGAGTGGAAGGTTGGTGACGACGTAAGATCGCTAGTATTTATGGGATCGTTTGGAGAAACAGCTTCATTGTTTGTTCTATGCTTGATATCTGTCCCTCAAAACGATCCCAAAAACCTCAGCGCTGCTACCTCGCCCCAGTTTTCAACTCGGTTTGTCAACGTCGAATCCCACGCATATACCTTGCAGCTGAAGACCAATGTGACGTCATAGTAGAATCTTGGCATGTGTTTAGTTTGGCCTTGGGGTTCTTCGTAGAGAAATTTAATAATATTCTCCTCAGCAAATGTTTGGGTGACTTTTTTGGTCTGGACCAACTGTGGCACGACAAATGACTCGAGGTAGGCCACACCCATCAATGAAAAACGCACGTGTTTCATCAGTCTTTCCAGAACATATTGCCTGCAAGAAAATCCATCGTAAAATAACAATTGTGAAAACCCTTTGCACGCACCTGGCCAGCTTAGTTACTTGCCAATACTTATTATAAAATAACATATATACTACGCGAGCCCTGATCGGCCAATTGCCGTGTTTGGATCAGAGTATCCAAACATGGAAAATTCCCGCCAAAACGATTTTTTGAAAATGTCGGACAGTACATCATATTCACTTGTGATTATTTTATAAAAGAAATACCAAATGGTTTTTTCCCGTGTTTGGAGACTCTTATCCAAACACTTGGGAAATTGCTCGACTTTCGAAAAGCTAAAAACACTCGCCTACGGCTCGTGTTTTGTTACGCTTTTCTCCAGTCTCGCAATTTCCCGCGTGTTTGGATCAGAGTATCCAAACACGGAAAACCATTTGGTATTTCTTTAGTAATAAATAAAAACCACCGAGCAGACCAGTTATTTGCCAATGCCGAAGGCAGAGGCAAATAACTGAACTGCGAGACACTGACAAATCACGATATTTTGCTCAACCTCGTCCAATAATTGTTAAATATCTCAAAAACGAAGAAAAATACGAAGTTGTAAAAAGTCTTCATTCACCAATTCACGAGTTCTTTTTAAAAACAACTTTTGATAAATTTACATCTGTCTGTCTGTCTGTCTGTCTGTCTGTCTGTCTGTCTGTCTGTCTGTCTGTCTGTCTGTCTGTGTGTGTGTGTGTGTGTGTGTGTGTGTCTGTCTGTCTGTCTGTCTGTGTGTGTCTGTTTATCTGTCTGTCACATATCTCAGTCTGTCTGTCTGTCTGTCTGTCTGTCTGTCTGTCTGTCTGTCTGTCTGTCTGTCTGTCTGTGTCTGTCTGTCTCTCTGTGTCTGTGTGTGTGTCTGTCTGTCTGTGTGTGTGTGTGTGTGTGTGTGTCTGTCTGTCTGTCTGTCTGTCTGTCTGTCTGTCTGTCTGTCTGTCTGTCTGTCTGTCTGTCTGTCTGTCTGTCCATCCTATTGTAAAATCAAAGTTGTGTGATGCGCAAGCAGTGTCGAAACAACAATCGAAATATAGTAATGTTAGATATACTGCCGAGACAGGAAACGTAGAAGCATAACGTTTCGAGCGAAGGCCGTTCGTCAGAGAGAAACGTCAAAGGACCTTCGAAGACGAAGGACTTCGTTCGAAACGTTAGACTCTTACGTTCCCTGTTTCAGCAGTATATCCCAGTGGCGGATTAAGGGGGGGGGCTGACTGGGCTACAGCCAGGGGCCCACGGCCCCACGGATCCTAGGGGAGCCCGGGGCCACCGAAGTCTTATTAAAAAAAGAATATGTTACAAATAAAAATAGCTTACTGTGGTATAAACTATTTTAGCTAAAAAATAGCTAACACCTCAATTTCAGTATAAAAAATATTTTCTTATTTATTTTAGTTTCAATTTAACTTCCACTGGGAGTTTGGAATTTGAATTTTATATATTTTTTGTTATACATTTGTTTATACGTTTGTTGTTGTGTTTCGAAATTTGTAAAGGACCCTTACGTATTTACGGTGCAGTGCAAGAAGGGGCCTGGGGGGGGGGGGGGGGCAATCAGAAAAACAGCCAGGGGCCTCAGGTACCCTTACTCCGCCAACCTCGTACCCAGGGCATTTTGCCTCCACGTCGGGAGGTCGGCGAAAATGGCCCTGGCATCGGCTGGTCACGTGACACCCAGAATTTTGGGGTGTTATGGCAAGAAAATTTATGCGGCTTTTGTGTTTTGCTCTTTGTATAATACGTATGCATGAATAATAAATAGAAATATTCAACGCTTTGTCGAGTCACTCATGTGAAGCCTTCACCAGAAAAGCAACTGGGATAGCATTATTCATCATGATACTCCCACGATTATCCAGAAGACATGTAAATGTCATGAACAAACATACATCTAATGTTGTTCTTGACTATAACCAAAGCTATCGTTTCCATTCTTTGAGTAAACTTTGCAGAGTGGATCCCATTGCAATTCAAATTTCCTGAATAAATTATACCCTATCTGAATTAATCGGGTTCTTAAACCGGCCAATCAGATTATAGAATCGACCAGCCGATGCCAGGGCCATTTTCGCCGACATCCCGACGTGGAGGCAAAATGACCTGGGGACGAGGTTGTTAATCCGCCTCTGGTATATCCAACTATATTTCGATGTCTGTTCATCAATACCTGTTCAAAGTGTCGTAGAAAAACCATTTGGAAACGGCTTCGTAAATATGTTTCTCGCTCATCATTCTCAAGTCATCACTCGAAATAAGTTCCTCCAATTCTTCTGGTGACATGGTGTAATACTGCTTGAGGGGCACGATTCGAGAGAAATTCCACAGAATATATTTTTTCAGACCCAGCCGCAGTTCGTCCAGGTTTAATTTACAAGCCAGTCGGTAAAAATCCACAGCGCTGTTCACCGTCACGTAATTCATAATAAACTCGTGGCAAAACTTCTGGATTTTTGAAATCTAAAGATTGAAAAGAAAATAGATATAAAAAAACCCAATTAAAAATCCATACAAAGTTCCTTTAAAAGTTGCCGCATTTGGTTTAAAGGGGATTGGCATTAAAAATTAAGTTTGTCTAATTTGAAAGAACTCATATAATTGTATAGGAGATCCTTTACAAGTTTTTCGTATCTTTCTGCGTTTTCAAGATATTTCAATTTGTTTGATATGTAAATGAGATGGTCTCTGACGTCAGGAGTGGGGTAAAATATTTTCATTCAGAGCAAAATCACTTACATATCTAACATGAAATGTTCAGCGTCGCAAGGAGTTTTTATGTGTACAGTTTCAATTAATGATTTCGCTGAACAAACTTAGAAATATAACTGGTTTTGCTACATGTGAAAATATTTTACCCCACACCTGACGTCAGAGACCATCTCATTTACATATCAAACAAATTTAAATATCTTGAAAACGAAGAGAGATACGAAAAAGTTGTAAAGGATCTTCTATTACAATTTTACGAGTTCTTTCAAATTAGACAAACTTAATTTTTAGTGCTATTGCCCTTTAAGAAACAGCTCTCACTTCTCTGCGTGTTCGCGTTGTTCTGAAGACGTGAAAATGCTGAGGAAACGAGGACGGTATTGATATATACTCTTGGGATTACAAATTATTCATTCACTTTGTTTTCATTAAGAATTCGTTTGTTCTTAAGGCGCGTCATCGGGCTTGCCGCGTCGTGGATTTTAAAGCCTGGTTTCCATATAGCCGTAAGAGTCGGCGGCATGGCTGCGGCAAGGGGCAATGGTCCAATCGCATACAGCTTTTTGTTGCTGGCTAATTCAACACTGTCTATGATTGGACCATCGCCCCTTGCCGCAGCCATGCCGCCGGCTCTTACGGCTATATGGAAACCAGGCATAAAGTCCCTAGTATACTGGCAGACTATGGCGTTATGACTGGTATATACTTAATATTTAATTCCGGCTAAGTCACACAACTTTATTCACTTCTGCCTGGGCAAAGCCCTGGACAGAAACGAGTTATAATAATAACTCTATTTAAATCTCTTTTTCTGTCAGCATACAAATACTTAATATTTTATCTTATTTTGCCTAACGTCAGATGATTTTATTCATTTCTGCCTGAGAAAGGACCGTAGACAACTATGGGAGTGGATTAAAGGCCTTTAAAAACGTTTGAATCAAGCTAGCGGGTTAAGGCCATGTTCCTTTCATCTGTACCGGACGAATTCGAGACCGGTTCCGAATTCGTCCGGTAATGGTACCGTGTAAACGTATGGTCTATAAGTCAAGATGTACGACGCGGTCTTGAAAAGAGAATATAACCGTACTAGTTTGCCTTGCTCTGAAGACGTCCTGAGTTAACCAGGACGAAAACTCTGCAGCGAAATAAAAGACTTCTTCACATGCATGGTTGTACTGTAAACTTATTATAATGAGAAAATAATTGTTAATGAAAAAGAGAATGGATGACGCGTAGTCACAATAGTATTTTCAACACCGTCCTCGTTCTGTAAACAGCGCCATTATGAGCATTTTCAAGTCTTCACTTCAGGACGACGTGAACACACAGAAAACGCATGGAAGTTGTTTCTTAACGTTGACTTCAGCTCAGATACTACAATCATTTTAGTAGAACTGGATAGTTTTAGCAAAACTGGAGCGTATATTGAAGGTCATAAACATTACAAGCTTAAAATATCAAATACGGTATAGTCAATACACCGTAGATTCCTTTAAAATTAAAATGCTTCAATTTACGTTGCATTTAACATTTAAGTCCCGCACAGACGACCAAGTTTTCCTTGACAAGTTTTTCCTTGACAAGTTTTATTTGTTCGTGTGCACGACACAAATTGACAAGTTTTTCCTTGACAAGGCGCCTTGTTCAAAAGCTGGTCATGCCAGCTTTTGAACAAGGAAATTTGTTCGTGTGTATAGTCGTCAAGGAAAACTTGACAACTCATCTCCGAAGCTTATTACTGTCAAGGAAAACTTGTCCAACCGCACACGAGCAATTATAACTTGTCAAGCCGGGAAAATTGTTGGAAAAAAACGTGTTCATCGTACACACAAGCAAGGAAAGTTACCAAGGAACTTGTCAAAAAAAACTTGGTCGTCTGTGCGGGGCTTTAGAAAGCCGAATCGTAGATCCAAAGGGCCCTATTAAATGACTCAGGCTAGCCCCGTTGACCAAACTGACTGCTTGATTAGGATCGCAAATATATAGTCTGGCTCATGTATAAAACAGCCTGAGAAATTAACGCTTTTATGAGTTAATAAGCAAGTATCACGAGTCAACGTTCTTCGGGTGCATGCCGAAGTAAACAAATACACTGCATGATCATATAAATTATATAGTCAATCAGAGCGTGTTTGGTGCCTTGTATTATACAAAAAACACGATATACAATACATATACCTGAAGAAAAATAGCCACTTGAAGGATGGCTTTTACATTCGCGACATTCACGACAAGTTTTCCGGAATACAGGTATTCCAAGACATCTTTCAACGCGTCGGTTTCAGTTTCTTCGGGTAGGAAGAAGTCTTTTCCTCCATCGTCGGAAGGGGGGCCGTTTTGAAAGTAGCCGCACGCACAGGCTAGGATGAGTTTGTGTGCTCCATGACGTTCGCCGCTGCATTTCACTCTCAGGAATATATCACACATTTGTCCTTTCTTTCTCATCGCGTTAAATTGAGCGAACATCGTTTCTTGGTACGGCTTGTCCAAGAAGTATGATACTTCGGTAGGATTGATGGGACTCAACTGTAGAGCCATGACACCCTCGGTCTTGATCTAGAACGTGTTTAATAAAAGGAAGAGACTGAGTTATTAGGGAAGCAGCACTACCCCGCTCTCATTTCCATCACAATAGCCAAAGATTTCTCGAAGCAGATTAAACATATTAAATTGTGCAAACAAATGCACGTCGCACTTGTGACGAGCTCTTATCCGCGTGATATCTCAATTCTAAAGGCTTCCAGCATGTCAAAAAAGCTAGACACAATTGAAATTTCGTATTACGGCGAATCTAACCGGAAATATTGTGTTTAATTAAAAGAAGCTTATTGGCGAAAGATACGGCATATTAAACGCTCAAACTCCCGACCGTTTTCTTTGAGAACTTTTTCCTTGACAGTTTTTATTTGTTGATCGTGTTATGAAATAAATTAACAAGTTTTTCCTATTAAGGAGCTGCTTTGTTCAAAAGTTGGCACGCCGATGGTCGTGACTAAAAGGGATACACGAGAAGTAGGTTTCAAGATGGCCGCCGTCTTATTAACAAGTGTTCCATGACAGCAGTATGATTATTAAAATTGATATTAAAGGTGTGGATTATTTGTAGTTTATTGTGAATAACCAGTACTGTAGTATTTTCTTGCTTAGTATTGCTAATTTGTTATAATTTGTGGTTGTTCGTACTATTTTTCAGTTACAACTGAATATATATTATTATTTTGCTCAAGTGGTCCATTTCAACTGAATCAGTGATGTACGAAGCACGTAGAAGGTTAAACAGATATTGGAAGACATTTGGGAAGAAAAACTACTTTGTCACGTTAGGTTCGTGATGTATAATCCTTACACTCGCCCCAGCTCCTAACCAGAAACGTATATGTGAATATCCTAACAAGAATATTCTTCGCCATTTTAAACAACGTAGAACATTGTACAAATAAGACATTTGAGAAGGGACAAAAACACACTTTGCCACGTAACGGTAAAAGCGTCCGACATAAAGGACTAGCGGCTAATCATCCTTATATACAGCTAAATCAATTAAGAGGTTGTCCTGGCCAAAGCCAAAAGGCTAAAGCCAAAAGGTCAAAGCCAAGCGCGAAAAGTACGATGTGAATTACTATTTAAATAGCGAAGCACACATTTACTATATTTATAGGCCAAAATCATACAAATAAACCAAACTTGCCTCTCTGGGGATTATTAACGAGCATTTTCGCGCTTAGCTTTGACCTTTTGGCTTTAGCCTTTTAGCTTTGGCCAGGACAACCTTAATTGATTTAGCTGTATACTCGCAGCCAGCGGCAAGGCTGAATTACGAAGGACGCAGATCAACGTGGCAGCCACCAGCTAAGACGTAGGTGTTAATTTTACAGAGGGAGGAAAACCGGAGAACCCGGTGAAAAACCCCCGAAGCACAGGAGAGGATCAACTATAACTCTACTCACATGAGTTCCAAGCTCGACAACGGGGTCATTGAGCCATTCCCAAGCGGTCACCCATCCAAGTATAATACTAATCCCGTCCAACTGGGCTCAACTTTGGACTACAGCAGTGAGAGGCGGCGCCCTAACAGCATACGCCATCCGTGCTCCCCCCATGCGTTCGACATGTATTTAACTAACTAATGTTATAAGATCGATTAAACTAAAGTTAGTTTTGCGAGAGGGGGGGGGGGGGATCGGAGAACTCAACAACTTTATACTCACATGAGTCCTAAGACTTGCATGGGCAAGCATGCAGTCACCAATTAAGGTACACAAACCCCGTCCGTAACCGGGCATAACTTATCAAGTTCTCAAAGGAGAAAAGTTGCCGCACTAACAGTAAACGGTCTTAAATTCAAAGACAATATGTATACATAACTGGTTTGCAATTGATGATGTTGTTTCACAGCTGACATTCAAAAAGCCAGACCACTTCCAAATCCAATACCAATTGCCAGTGATGCACTCATTTTAGTCATGGCAACGAAGAGAATAAGTGAAGACCTGACACTTCGTCTTTGACGACACTTTGACGACAAAGTGTTCTCTTTGAAACGTCAAATTGTTTGTCAAACAGTCAACAACTGAAATGCACAGCTGGGTGGTGCCGCGATGTATGCAACAACTGATTATATAATAATAAACAACCCGAATATATGCCGAGATCTCGCTTATGCTGTTATTTCTTGTTAATTTTCATCTCAGCCGAGATCTCGCTTTGTGAGAGAGAGATCTCGGTTACCCGGGCTTGGGGTTTTCCATGTAAACACGATTCACCGTACACGCGACAAAATTTGTTTTTATCAGCTTTTTTCGACATATTAAGTCTATTAACAATTCACAAGTTCTACTTGTTCATGATGTACATACAGTTCATATTTATAACAATGAGACTTCGGCCCCGTTTACACTAGAGCAAAAGTATCCGGATTCACATTGTTTTTTATTCCCATGAGGATGAAAAACAATGTGAATCCGGAAACTTTTGCTCTAGTGTAAACGGGGCCTTCGTGTCTTTAATAGGCTACGTCCACACGTATACGTTTTCGCACGGTTTTCGTAGCGTTTTCATATTGTTCTCCGTCCTTAAGGGAATAGAAAACAATGGTCTACTTACCTGAAACAATATGAAAACGCTACGAAAACGTATACGTGTGGACGTAGCCTTACCAGAACTGATAAAATTATACGCAATTAGTACAACAAGCAAGCAAGCCAGCCCTGGGTGAGCTAGCCCATCTCATCAGTGTAAACCACTGTGTAAACACAATAAAAATCATGTCGACAAAGCGAGTCGAGCTGGCTCGCCACTATATAAACATCCTATAAAATAGAACTAATATAGCCTAAACATTTCTAATGGAAGTTATCAAACTAATAAAATCTAAATATTAAATTAATTCTATATACAGCTCTTATTATATCCCGTGTTCTTTTCGGACATTTTGGAAGAAATTATGTAGAAAATCGACTTAAAATTTAGATCGGGTTGACGAGTGTCTTCTTGTAATATTATGTTAAAATTTGAGAATATGAAATTTAACGTAAGAACACCTATATCAAAGGCGCTTCAGGCAGCCGCCACACGACACAGTTCAGACCACGGGTCACAGCTATATAGGTGTTGATTTTATGGAGGGAGGAAAACCGGAGACCCCGGCGAAAAACCCTCGAAGCACAGGAGAGTACAACTCTACTCACATGAGTTCTAAGCTCGAGAACGGGGTCATTCCCAAGCGGTCACCCATCCAAGTACTAACCCCGTCTAACCAGGCTTAACTTTTTTGTGAGCCCGGGGTTAGGTTAATCGTAATCCGTCTAATATATTTTAAAAGCTAAAATGAGAATGAATTATGGCCAATTATTGAAGTTACTGCATGTGGATCTTCGGGGTATGTTTTGAGAAAGACACGATAACGTTCTGTAAAATAAGGGGGAAATAATTCACGGCTTAAGTCAATAAGTTGTGAGTTTTGTATTAATTTAAAGCCGAAATCAATCTGTATATAATACTCAAAAAGCGTGTCTGGGTTTTTCAAGATATCAAATACTTAACACTTTGAGGCCTGGACTTCTCCCTGTGCTGAATAAGATCGTCTGGCGTTAGCCAGAATAAACCTTAAGGACTCGTCGTCAGGCTTCAAAGTGTAAAAACATTATTATCGTTTAACGAGATTCGAGCTTACTAAAAAGCCGCAAAAACTCGCAAAAAAGCGCTTTAAAACATCAACATTCAAAATCTCCAGACTATTGCATTTTAATTACCAAGATATTAATCTACTAGACAAGTGCTAATTCGCAGACGATTCTAATAACAAATACATAGGACTCAACTTTTAACTTTTTAAACTTCTTACTTTAGCCGAAGCGTAAAAATGTTAAACGCGATTGACTGAATAAATCTTCTGATTAAAAACGTATTTTCTGTGCAAAAGAAAATGGCCATTTCACTCATGCTTAGAATTTCATATAAGATAAACAGCTAAAATTTGAATAATATATTAAAAGGAAAAAAATTAAACTTTCCATATTATAGAAATGACGTTTTATATTCGTCTGAGGCTCTGGATAACGACTAATCATGCAGATCTGTTTAAATAAATGATTTTCATGTGTGCAGAATGGCGTTAACAGCTGTCAGCTGATTACATATCTTTCGACTTTCGTAAATATAAGAGTTGGAAAAAGTATTCAACCTTCCTCCGGATGGGTTTTTAAGTTTAGATAACCTTCCTCAACATATATAGCGAGAAGTTTGTGTTTTGCAACGTTCATAAATACTGCGTGACTTTTGCAGTACCTTTCTAGGTTTTCCTAGGTAAGCTTTGGCATACTACAATAGCTACTAATAACTGACCGCTGCTGACTGATAGCCTGCCAACTACCCTCGACTGCTGCGAAGATACAGACATCACAGCAGACATCAGCGTACATGTCTCACACATGTAACTGCTGCCACTGCCAGTACTGCATAATTGTTGGTTAGCCAATGTTTTGCTGAAAATCGCATTTCTTCTCGACACCTTGCTTGATCAATTGTAACTTTCTCTGATTACCGAATGTGTTGTTTCACGTGTTTTCACTTTAAACCTTCCTCACTAAAGTAAACCTTCCTCCGGGTGGTACACGCATACCCGCAGCTTTTTTCCAACTCTGAATATAAGTTTAGTAAACGTAGACGAGTCGAAGGCATATCATATTGAAGGTTCCCGGTAGCCACTGTATACGACAAAAATCTATGAAAGGGCGGTTATATGAAGACTGGCCACCCTTATATATAGGCATACCCCAGTCCTCTTGCGTGAGCACCGCTTACATGGAAAGCCAGCCTTCCTAAAGACAGCCCTCGTCCAGCTTTTTTAGAAGGGCGAACCCTCTTGAGTGACATGTAAACACCGTTTACCAGCCTTCCTATAGAGGAGGCAGCCCTCTTAAGCACCGTTTACCAGCCTTCCTAGAGGAGACAGCCCTCTTAAGCACCGTTTATACCAGCCTTCCTAGAGGAGACAGCCCTCTTAAGCACCGTTTACCAGCCTTCCTACCAGCCTTTCTAGAAGGGACAGCTCTCTTGAGTGCACCGTTTACCAGCCTTCCTACCAGCCTTCCTAGGAGGGACAGCCCTCTTAAGCACCGTTTACCAGCCTTCCTACCAGCCTTTCTAGAAGGGACAGCTCTCTTGAGTGCACCGTTTACCAGCCTTCCTAGAAAGGACAGCTCTCTTCAGTGCACCGTTTCCCAGCCTTCCTACCAGCCTTCCTAGAAGGGATCGATGGCCCTCTTGAGTGCACCATTTACCAGCCTTCCTAGAAGGGACAACCCTCTTGAGAGCCGTTTATTCGAGCCTTCCTAGAAGGGACAACCCTCTTGAGCATCATTAACGTTAAAGACGTACACCTTCTTAGAAAGGCCAGCCTCTTATGCGCTAGCGCCGTTCATATGCATGGCAAACACTTAACCCTCCTGCAGATCTTCAGTAGTCAATAGCGAGATCTCGACTATAATTTACATGAGCCAAGGTTACTCCCAAGGGGGGTCACCCATCCAAGTAACTAACCCCGTCCAACCGGGATTATGAAACGAAAATTAAGTTTGACTTATTCGAAAGTACTTTTGAAATGACAGAGTAACATCTTTTGCAGTTTTTTGTTTCCCTGCTTCGTTGTTGAGATACTTCAGTTTGTTTGATATGTGAAACTAACCAGTGACATCACAACGTGCATGACTTACTGGGAAAGGTTGTATATCTTTGCTATATCTTTGCGGAATCAGTTGAAAATGCAGTTGAAAAGGTATATTTTTTGCTGTTGTAAGGGAAAAACACACACATATAATTGCTTCGAAGTGATTCCGTCTGATAATAGAAAAGATATATAACCTTTCCCAGTAAGTCATTATGCACGTTGTGATGTCACTGGTTAGTTTCGTTTATAAAACAAACTGTGATATGTTAAAAACAAAGCAAGGAAACAAAAAACTGCAAAAGATGTTACTTTGTCATTTTAAAAGTACTTTCAAATAAGACAAACTTAATTTTCGTTATCCGCGTGCAGCTTCCATAACATATATACCTTTCAGTATACATAAAAATTAAATTAAAAACATCGATAATCTCTGACGATCTCGTAGTAGCTATATACGATTCTTATCACATCATAACAAGAAGTCGCCCTTGTAGTAATAAGTTTTTTATCATTTTTATGTTTACAATTCTCCGTATCTCATTGTCTACGGCTTATACACCCATCTTTTATATAAATGTCAAAAATCGTGCACGTCATTACAAGTATATAGGCTGCAAAATACGTCATTAGTTTATTGAATGTGCATATGTAGAAATTTGATTAATACCGATAATTCACCATTTATAACTTTTGTGTTGGGGAAAGAAAAGAAAAAAAAAAGAACAAAATTTAAACGCGAGAGTTTTGAAAAGATCAGAATTCAATTTTCTTTTTCACGTTGTGAAAACGAGAGATCAAAACAGGTCAATTTTCGGCAGAGGGGCAATTATAGCTTGGAACAAACCCACGCCAATTAGAAATGCATGGGAGCGTTATTGAAATGAATCTATACATGATGGAGCTATCCCACCTAACCAATCAGGTCAGTGATATACAAGTTCGTGTATACACACGCAGATATATAATCTATGTGGACCGTTGACTTTCGCCCAAGAAAGATACCAACGTGATAACCGCTAAAGAGGACAAACCACTAGCACTGACAGTATAAACGAGGGCACTGTGTGCAGAAGTCGTTATGATATAAAGAGCTTGAAGCTGTAAGAACTCTTCGTGTAGTGATCAAAGACGAACCCGCTTTTCGACCGTTAATTTATAGATGAATGCTAATAAGATGGAATCGTCATTTTTTTCCAAATTCGTCATCCAAAACAGTGGCAAAACAGAAGTCTCGCTCACCACAATCCCAGGTAATGTATTGTAACACAAATCCTCCTTTTTGTACGTTATAGCACTTTCAGTGTGAATTTTGTAATGTTTTGTCAGTTCTTGCTGCACAGGCTGCCCTTTAGATATTTACCACAGTTGAAGCCCTCGTCAAGTGACCACCTTGGCGATGTGGAAAAGTAGTCGTAGTTATACATTTCGAGAGTTTAAAAAACAAAGAAAAGAGTCCCGTTTGTAAATCTCAAAGATGGACGTTGTGAGAACTGGTCTGTTATATATTCGTGGCGATTGATTTACGAGATCTGGTCTCTTACGAGAATGGTTGTAAAAAGGGCTTTAACTGGCTGTATTATATACTCGTGCAGTTAAATCCCAGCTGCATGTAAACGGCTTCGAGTCCCATCTGCAGCTCAGAGCTTCCGGAGTATTAACATCGAACGAAAGCTTGTAAGCAACTAACAAAACTTTAAATCTCTTTATTGTATACGTCTCGCCGTCTTGTTCAATTTAAACTCGCACTGCTTTGCTTGTACTATTAACGCCTTCTATACAATAATGTATCGATCGATCAACACTATAGCGAAACATTTACTGCCATGTGTAGACACTAAACTACATCATATAAGAAGACCACGTTCAATGTTCATAAAATTTTCTGTTTGCACTGATGATTTTTTCTCACTTTTTTCTCGATCAAATCGTCTTCAAAGACAAAAAGTATAAAAAGGACTTAAACGACAACAGCCATGTGGCGTCATTCTAAAAAAGCAATGAACCACCTGCGTTTTTGCCGATATTAAAAAATGTGTGTTTTTCTTTTCCTCTTTTCTGGGATATTTGTGTATCATATCTTTATTATCCGGAAGGATACATCTCTGTTGTCTTTAGTAGTCAAGGACTAAGTGCTATTTAAGATGATATGTTACACAGCCGCAACTATATGTATACAGTCTTGAAAATCACTTGTAATAAGACAATGTTGACGGATGTGTATGCTGTGATGATAATTGCATTTCGGATAATTGCATTTCATGCGAGATCTCAAAGCCACATTGTTAGCGTTGCCCCGATCCCAAAACTACAGGAAATATTTATTAAATGCCAGCTTCATGATTTACATGCGTCTAAATCATGTTTTAATCATCTATATCTCGACAACAGCGTGGGAAAAATAATCTTGTCAGCTTACGAGCGATGCTGGACACCTCAAACGAGATAAGCCTACGTATAATGCACCATTAATTCCAAACGAACAGACTGAGAATTCAAGAAGTCTTTTACAGAATAATTATAGACCACTTTCATAATAGCGACTAATCTGAATATTCTTTCATGTGCATCTTAGGGGGCTTTCCATTTGCACGGTTAGACCGGTCAGTCCGGTTAAATGGAACACGATTCGTTTGAGACCTGGGATGGTCTGACTGGAAAACTTTGTCCTAATCAAAAGCAAGTCCATTCTGGCCGGACTGACCGGTCTAAACTTGTCAGTTGGAAAGCGCCCTTAATAAGCCTTTCTGGCCTCGTTTGTCTGTCTGGAATTCAAAATAATCTTTGCTTCACGAGGATAGAAAGGCTCATTTAGATGCACATAAAAGAATATTTAAAGTGGTGGCCATTATGAAAGTGGTCTATAGATTGTAGTAGCCCATTGGCGGCAAATTGTGAAGCATTTTCAATTAACATTACCTCGGTGATAAAAACAGATTGTAGTCTACGACTCTACGTCCTTATTGCATGTTCTAGTCATAATATTAAGAAGATAAATAAAAATTCCTCTATGTTGAAATACACTTAAAACGCCAGCCAATATGCAATAAAAATTCACGGCAGTTTTTCTATAATTGTATTTGAGAAATACAATTGAAATAATGAAAAATTACGTTTAAACTACGTAAACTGCTGACTGTTTAACGTATTATTTCAAGTGTTTGATCACGGTATCAAAACACGAGAAAGCAATGTATCTAGTCATAGTCAATCGAGATATGGTCTGGAAACTCAGCTAAAGTCTTTGGTCTATGTTTTTGTTCGCTTTTATGCATTTTTGTGCACGGTGCACGGTCACTGAACACATTGTATTTTAGTGTAATGAACGAATTGTCCAATAGCAACGTTTCAGTTCAATCACTCAACCGTGCTATTTAAATATTAATAAACCTAAAACAAAGGATGTGCACGGTGTAAGGTACGGTTCAACATAAAATCCCAGCTCATTATAGGCGCTTTGAAGTTTGTCGAGTTTCCAGACCATATCTCGATTGACTATGATCTAGTCGAGGCTGCCTCCTCCACAGGCTCTTATAATCTCATGTTGAGCGAAACTCGATCGCGTTTGTGAAGCCAGGGAACTAGCGTCGTCATTCTTTGCGCGCACCCATATACGCCCCCCCCCCCCCTTCCCTCGCCCTCTCAAATACATGTCCTCAATCGATCGACCAGATCTCAATCTTGAGAAGCGACTGGAGACGAGGCAGTAGTCGAGGGGTGAAAAAATCTTGAATAAATTTCCGTTGTGTTGATATACTTCTCTCTTGTACTTAGTAGGTATAGTATTTTATTAAAGCATGGGCTAAGTAAATGTATACTTACGTGTATCCAGGACGACGGTTCAAACGACGAGTCCTTCATGACGTCAGGTCAGAGCGAGGTGGATTGACTCTATACTGCAAGGAATCACCTTAATCTAGAAAGGTCAAAATATAGCGAGTTTCATTAGAGGATTGCACGTTTGATACCTCTGGGGTTCAGAAACATTTTTTGAGTATTTGAGCTCGAGGAACGTCTACCAAACGCATGCGCACAAAGAATAAGCACTCGCTTCTGAAGACTGCGCAAAGTGACGTATTGAAGTTTATTGCGCATCCCACAAGCTTCTCCAACAGCCATTGTCTATAAATTCCCGAGAGTACTACAGATAGTAATATTGGGCGTTTCACTCGATTACATAGCATGTTCTAGGGATTTTTGGTGAAGGAAAATTCGAGTGTAGAATATATACATTTTAACTACAGATAGTTGGTTGGAGTCTTAGTTGGAGTCTTAGTTGGGGTCTTGGTTGGCACCGTGTATGTGAGACCCCCGTGTGAGATTAGGTTCAGGCCATTATGTTGGGTGGGGTCAGGTCAGGTCAGGCTCTATTAATTTCCATACGTCAAGTGGACACGTCTTTAGAAAGGGTTGCACCCATCAGTGGTTGCCAGACTCTGTCGCTTAGTGCTTACCATTTACCAAACGTATGTCACATCACACCAATCTCGCACATGTACCACATGTATATATGCATACCACCCTTATTTCAAAACTGATATTTACAGTCAAACCGGATGTTCTTTCCCACGCGACCTTGCAATATTGATAGCAACATTGCAATATTGATAGCAACATTGCAATATTGATAGCAACATTGCAGTATTGATAGCAACATTGCAGTATTGATAGCAACATTGCAGTATTGATAGCAACATTGCAATATTGATAGCAACATTGCAATATTGATAGCAACATTGCAGTATTGATAGCAACATTGCAATATTGATAGCAACATTGCAGTATTGATAGCAACATTGCAGTATTGATAGCAACATTGCAGTATTGATAGCAACATTGCAGTATTGATAGCAACATTGCAATATTGATAGCAACATTGCAATATTGATAGCAACATTGCAGTATTGATAGCAACATTGCAATATTGATAGCAACATTGCAGTATTGATAGCAACATTGCAGTATTGATAGCAACATTGATAGCAACATTGCAGTATTGATAGCAACATTGCAGTATTGATAGCAATATTGCAATATTGATAGCAACATTGCAATATTGATAGCAACATTGCAGTATTGATAGCAACATTGCAGTATTGATAGCAACATTGCAATATTGATAGCAACATTGCAATATTGATAGCAACATTGCAATATTGATAGCAACATTGCAATATTGATAGCAACATTGCAATATTGGTAGGAACAGTGCACTTAGCAAGTTGCTAAAAATTCGCATTTTAAATATCGAACTTCACATAATATGAAGTTCTATTGAAAGTCAGAACAACTAACTCTAAGTAAACTGCATGTTATGTGAAATTCGATAATTAAAATGCGAATTTTTAGCAACTTGCCAAGGAGTCGCCGTGTATCGTTAGCAAGTTTAATATTGCAAGGTCGCGCAGTAAAGAACATCCAGTTTGACTGTAATACACCTGCGTGAAAATTTCGCTCAAGTATTTTCAAAACTGCATGGTTCACAATTCTTGCAATTATTTCGTTCCTAGTGCCACGGAGACAAGCAGCACACAGCGCCAGTAAAAAGCGAAGATTCTCAATGGAAAGCCATTGATTCCAAAGGAACAAACGCTGAAGAGTTAACTGGAGAGGATAGCAAGACACGACGACGAGTGGCCGTGTGCGATGCAACCGATGACGCGAAAGAAAGTCGTTGCCACATGAGGGTCATCATGAAAAAGTTTTAAAAGTTTGAACGATCGACATTTTAATTCATCGAATGTTTGCAAGTTGACAAACTGTAATACAAGCGAGAATTTGTAAAAACACTACGTTTATTATTTATTGCTACAAATTATTGGCAACAAATTGCTGCAACACTGTTGCGTTGCAAGTTGAAAAGCGTTGTTGCACGTATTGCCACCCGCCTTAAACATTGTCACGCAACAATGATTTTGTTGTAAGTTGAATCAGCATGTAGCAGCAAGTAGAACTGGGGTCTACTTTTTTCAACAAATTTTTTCAACTTGAAACAAAATCATTGTTGCGTGACAATGTTTAAGTAATAGATAAAGCATGAGCAACGATCTGTATCTAATTTACAAGGCGAGTTGCAAGCGAGCCGTAGTAAATCAGATACAGATCGGCTGTTGGAGTGATTTTAGCTAAGTAAATTGAGGAAAAAGTTTATGTAAATCAGGACGAATCTGTATGCGATTTAATTTGAAGAAAATAATATTCATGTATTTACGTAATATATACAACTAAATTGACATGGCACGTGAAACCTACACGAAATACCGTTGACCAGTGGTAAACACAGTTGGCTTCGTGCAAATTTGGATAGCACGTGTAATCTACACAAAATACTGCTGACCAAAATGTCGGTCAGTAAAAACAACATTTTGTTTGAACAAAATGGCTTCGTTCAAAATGGTATAGCACGATGATAGTACGTGAAATCTACACAAAATACCGCTGACCAAAATATTGGTCAGCGTTGGTACGTAAAATCTATACGTAAATACCGCTGACCAAAATGTCGGTCAGTGAAAACAAAATGACTCCATGAAGACCTACCTAATATGAACGAGTTTTCTGATTGGCTATATAAGTAACCAATCACATTGTCGATTATCAATTCATTCCCATGCTCCTTACTGATTGGGGTTAGGGGAAGGTGTTGGACTAGTAGGTTATCTAAACCAATCAGAAGCCTTCTTACGTGATGACCCAAATGACTTCAACAGATTAATAGATGTAGGTTTTGTTCGAATGAGGGCAAAACTGCGGTATAAGATGATGGTATAAGAAGACTTTTTACAATTTTTCCGTATCTGTTTTGGTTTTGGAAATATTTCGACCAAACTCAGCATGTTGTCCGCCATCTTGGAATTATTTTCGATATGCAAAATTATGCATGTGACATCATAAACAGGGTAAAGTGAAATTTTTATCTTGCCAACCTTATGACATTATGAGCTAGAAACTCGAGTTTTTGTTGCGCTATTTCCATTTTAAATTGACCCACAACATTTAAAAAGCCTTCCGTGGAAATTTGGGCACCCACGGAGTAGTTTCATCAGGTTTACCCTGCTTGTGACGTCACCAATTTCCTCGTTAATTAGACCCAATATTACAACAAGATGGCGGACAGCACGCTGTCTTTGGTCGAAATATTTTAAAACACAAGAAAGATACAGAAAAATTACAAAAGGTCTTCTTATACCATTTGGCGAGTTCTTTCAAATGAGACAAACTTAATTTTTATTGCCAATACCCTTTAAAGTTTTTTAAAAGTTTTTAACAGCCGCAGATTTTGGCTTCATTCGAACAAAACCTACATCTATTAATCTCAATATGCTGCTGAAGGACAACTTTCTACGACTTCAACAGAATTTTCACTAGATTAAATAATTAAATCATTTACGTTCGTCGGAAAAAAATCTGAGAGCTATTCAGTTTTAAAAAGTTTCCGAGTTCCGAAAAAAAACAGGCACGTATATATTTAGTCTTATTATATATTCCTAAGAATTTTATAATTCTTTTTCAAGTGATATGTACACTATAAACATACGTATGAAATAACTTATTGGCATTCGTAAAACAAAAAATGGCAAGCTCCGATGTGTTTCTACACAATAGAAATTCTGAAAGTTTGACATTCGCAACATCAAACAACGTCAGGTATATATATTAATAGTATAGATCTCTAGAGTTTAAAGACTTATCTGATTGCGGGCTTAGGGTTAGGTGACAGGAGCCGTTGGTTTAGTCCGGAAGAAGATCATCGCCAAGTTCTTCATCTCCGAAATCATCGTCTGCTGGTTGAGTGCTTCGTCTGGCCGCTGTCTTAGGACGAGCTGGAGCTTCGCCAAGAGGATCCGAGTAAGACGCATCTTTAAAATGAAAAAAGTCAAATTAAATTCTAAAATCATTAATAATTCATAAGATAAAAATAAAGGAAATCAATACCAAGAGCCAGACGGAGTTTGGATATGTGATCAAACACTTGTATAAATTAAGCCAACTTTTACATTAAATTTCTCAAATACTGATTCATTTAAGAAAAGTTGTGGCGGTGATGGTGGTGGAAGTCGTGGTGGTGGTGGTGGTGGTGGTGGTGGTGGTGGTGGTGGTGGTGGTGGTGGTGGTGGTGGTGGTGGTAGAAGTGGTAATGAACGTTGTAGAAATGGTGGTAATGGTAGAAATGGTGGTAGTGGTAGAAGTGATGGTGGTGGTAGAAGTGGTGGTGGTGGTAGAAGTGATGGTAATGGTAGAAATGGTGGTAGTGGTAGAAGTGATGGTAGTGGTAGAAGTGACGGTAATGGTAGAAATGGTGGTAGTGGTAGAAGTGATGGTAGTGGTAGAAGTGATGGTAATGGTAGAAATGGTGGTAGTGGTAGAAGTGATGGTGGGGGTAGAAGTGGTGGCAGAAGTAGTGGTGGTGGTGGTAGTGTTACCAGAGTCAAGTGAAACGTTTTTTGTTAATCTCGCCTATCTCTGTGTGTCTAATACATGTAGTTCATCACAATAAACACTTACTGGTTGAGTGCACTGTAAATTTCAAGGGGCAAAATTTACCCCATTTTGGGGGTAAAAGTGCTATTTTTGGGGGGGTGAATGATAAAGGGGTAGTAATTACCCCTTAAATAAGGGCAATTCTTCTTTTTGTCGCGCAGAATTACCCCTTTTACGGGGGTAATTTGTTGGAGCAAATTTTTTACCCATCTCGGGGTAAAAATGTAAAATTTACCCCTGAATAAGGGGTAAAAATATAGGGGGGTAAAATTATCTAGGGGTAAAATCTACCCCCATTTTGGCCCTTGTAAGGGGTAACTAATAGTGGGGGTAAAAACTCCCCCCTACGTTGGGGGTAACCAGAACTGCAAGACAATGTTTTCGAAAATGGCGATTTTTTTTCGAAAGAGTGACATGAAGACATAACTACAATTATCGTTAATATAAAAGCGTATGTAGGCAATTTTTTTTTAATTTTCTTGAATAGTTTTTGTACACAAATGTGTATAATAGTTAAAAATTAAGGTGAAGATTGTTTAGCAGATTGAAATCGACCTAAAGTTTACTTCCGTAAGCTTGTAAACATCGTCTGTGTGTAAAGGCTCAAAGGTGACTTAAACACAACCTAAGACTGCTCACAAAAATGAAATTACTCTGGATTTGGTTTTGAATGTTGTTGTTTTATATTGGATTAAATTGGGGTACGTAAACAAGTGTTATTTCCTATATTTTTTGCTCTACGACAATGTCTTTAAGTTGCTATTGAAATGAATTACTTTGAATGATTTTACACTTTTCTTGTGTCAAAAACAATGCGAAAAAGTTTGAACAAAAGAACTTAGCTCATTTATTTTTTGACTCGACAAAAGTTCATTGCTAATATATATCATGAACTTAGTTGAAACTATAGTATTTTCGGCATTGTCTGTGTATCAAAGCTGAGGAGACAAGATTAAAATGGGCTGAACTGACTTTGAATCTAGTTCTTAACGTTGCAACGATTTAGTTTCTTTTCCCATTTTGCTGGAAATTCGTATAGGTAAACAAATGTTTGTACATATTTTTGGCCTACAACAGTGTTTTATAAACTGTTATCGAAATAAATATTTTGTTTCTTCATCGTATGATACGGAAACTGACCGGCTATTAACTCATAACATTAGTTCTATGTGACAAAATTAATGTAAATGTTTTTGATCTGTCACAACTAGTCAACACAAATGGGTTTTTTTAATGAAACCCTTCCAAACCCATCACAAATGTCGTGAAACGTTATAAAATAAACGTGTTAAGAAAAGTAAAGAAAATATGAACTTAACAATGTAATATTAAAGAAAAAACTCGGTTATATATCGTAAATTTCAATAATAAATATGAAGAGGCGGTTGGCGCAGTGGTAAGGTAAGCAAACTAATGCAAGGTAAGTTAAGCCCGGGAGGTTAGGGTTAGTACTTGGATGGGTGACCCATTGGGAA
Organism: Paragorgia papillata; assembly: GCA_035771165.1. Taxonomy (NCBI): domain Eukaryota; kingdom Metazoa; phylum Cnidaria; class Anthozoa; order Scleralcyonacea; family Coralliidae; genus Paragorgia; species Paragorgia papillata. Next base: position 2,647,086 of record JAWNZC010000025.1, on the reverse strand, counting down.
GGTTAAGGCTCATAAAAAAGCATAAGAAATAGAGGACTGAGACTGAGGCTACTCAATTTTTACCCCTTTATTTTTACCCTTAATTTTCACCCCACATTCCGGAGGTAAAAATTACCCCTTTTCAAATTGATTGAAATTTTACCCCCCAAAAACGGGGCGTTCTGTGGAAAACATGTTACCCCCACATTTTGGGGTATTTTTTACCCCCTGAAATTTACAGTGTGGCCGTAAATAAAATACACTTACCTATATCTTTCTGGTTATTTATCGTAAAAGATTCGTCGTTATCAACCAGCGTTGAACGAGGTTTTGTTCCCTTTCTCGCATTACTGCTTCCTGTTCGGTTCTTGCCACTTGTTTCGCGACCACTATTCACCCTGCTTGAATCTAAATTTCGTCATAAAGAAAAACACCATTTTGTTAACCCAAGTCAATGCCACCCTTAAAGCCATATGAGCGTATTTGGGAGAATAATTTCCAGTTTTTTACATGTGTTGAAATACGATTTTTCTCACTGGCCGATTTGCATCCGATTTGCTCATGAATTATCAATGAGTTCGAGAGAGCTGTTTCATTACTTACCACTGCCTGCACTGTTCTGGCGAGAAGCCGTCCCAGGCCTTCTGTTGCCTCGACCTCCGCTCAGGATTCGCTAAACAAAAAAAAAGTACGAGAGTGCTTACACGTTTCATTTTTACTCGGTCTTGCACCAGACGATTTTACTCGTCAAAAACAGACGTCTCGACTAAAAATATGTAATGTAAAGGACAAAGAGTCGCCAACCTGTTCTTTCAACTCTTTTGCTTTTTCAACTTTCATCAATTTTTGTGCGTATTCCTGAACATCTTTCAATCCAAGATCAGTGCAGATCCTCACCAAGAACTTTAGACCTATAAGTCGAGAAATTAATGAAAATATACAGATGATTCTGTAGAACAGTAAAGTACAGTTATTGCTTCCGTTGTATGCGTGTCTTTTAATATCTTTGTCTGGATTGGTTCGGTCGCATCAGAGTCAATCAAACGGCAAACTTCAAAGTGTCTATGATGAACTATGACTTTATGTTGAGACAGTCCTCATCGTGCACAGACCTTTTGTTTTTTGCTCTCATTAATGTTTAAATAACATGGTTGAGCGATTGAACCTAAACGCTGCTATTGGATGATTGCTTTATTATTATACCAAAAATACTGTACATTGTCTTCACCGTGCACAAGTTTGCACAAACGTGAACAAAAAGATAGAACAAAGACTGTAGTTGAATTTCAGGGGCGCAACTAGAAAATTTTGAGGGCAGTGGCAAAGTCGTTCAGTATTCTAAACAATTTGGGACTAGAAGCCAGTGGGGTGGGAAGCAGAGATTGTAAGGGGGTCCGGGGACATGTCCCCCCGGAAAATTTTTGAATTTTGGGTCTCTGAAACGGCATTTCCTGCATTTTGAGGACGCTTTTCTCGTATTTTCGGTTGCGGAAATTTTTATTTTGGTCTCGCATTATTCAAAATTTATCATAATTATATTCAGCCTAGCTGACGCCTGGGCCCACTGCTAGAAGCCTCTGAGTCTCGCCAGATTTGCGGAGAATTGTATTGCGTACTACAACAGACGATTAATTATCTGTTTACCTAATGTCTAACCTAGTATTAGAGGTCTCACAAAAAGGGCCCCCAACTTACCCCCCCCCCCCCCCCCCACTAGTTGCGCGCCTGAATTTCCAGACCATCTCTCGATTGACTATGGTCGCATTTTAATGTGAAAAACCATGTGCTTAATTAGTATGGAGAGCTTCAGATGAACGGTTGGCATGGAGGCTGTCCGCAGAAGATAAAAGATCGAAAGGAACACAGAAAAAGAGATGAAGAGTTGGACAGAGTACAATATTAACATTTCATATTATAAAAAAACAACACAAAAACAAAAAAGAAACACTTGAAAGCATAATAGTAGTAGTAGCGTGGTGCGTAGGCAGTGTTGAAACAACAATCGAAATATAGTAAGGTTAGATATACTGCCGAAACAGAGAACGTAGGAGTCTAACGTTTCGAGCGAAGGCCCTTCGTCAGAGAGAAACGTGACGAAAAGCATACTCGACTAAACTTACATTCGACGTTGTCTGGAAACTTTCTGTGGATCGACTTGTATGTTTCCAAAGCTTGTTGGTAATTTCCTATTTAAATAGAAATATAAAATTGTTGGTGTTTCCAAAGGGAAATGTCAGGCACTCAGCACCGCGGCGGATAGAAAAAAAAAGGTTAACGAACCAATAAATGAACCAAATGTATTACCGCTTCTGCGATAGCAACTTGAAATCATTAATTGCCATTTCACCTCGTTGGGTCTATAAGATAAAACACAAAAAAATGGCCAGTTCCAAATAAGAGAATACACTTTCAAATTTTCTATTATTTTCTATTACTTACTGTATCATCGAGGCTCTCTCGAAGTACTGTATGGCTTTTTCACAAAATTGAGAGTCGATATAATAAGCACCAAGCCACGAAATGACGTCAATACTAGAGGGGAAATATCTATAGGCCTACAAAAGTAGATAGAGGTTGGAGACGAAAAGTTACAAAGGCGATTACAAAGACGATTATAGGCGTAGATCAAGTCTATGAACTTGTATGTTCAACTTGTACGTTGGCCGACCTGAATGTTACCTCATAATGATATTGAAATGCTTGAGACTTGTCCTGAACGCCATCAAAAATCTCTCCCAATTTAGACAAAGCTGCCGGGTCAGTTGGAACTAACGACACTAACTGCATATACCTAGAGAGATAAAAACACGAATACAATATTCTCTGAAACTTTTATTGACGGTAATTGGGTTTTTTTTATCATTTATTTGCTAAACTTTGGGCCAATACAACAGAGGACTGTCAAATTTTGACGAGGCTTACCATTCCGTTGCTTGATCCATATCATTCAGTATCTCATATCTAAATACCAGTTAAGCGAATAAACATTTTCTAAAATAATCAGATTAACAAATAGATGCCATTTTTTTGTTGTCTGTTCAGCTTACAACGTGGTAAGAACAAAAAAGTGGCCACTGATGTTCTTACCACGTTGCGACGTCCTCTGTGCATCTATAACTGAACAGACAACAAAAAAATGGAATCTATTTGTTTTATACAATACAAAAATTTAAAAGGTTTTTATCGAAACTCTTGCTGGATTTGGGGGCATGAAGAAGGAGAAAAGCAAGTCAGCTGACGTGATATGACGTGATCCATGTGTCTGTCCTTTAATAGATCATGCCCAACAACCAATGAAAACACGCGTAGCAAACAGGGTATTGTATAATGCATAATATGTAACAGATAGAAAGTCTGCACTGAGAGAGTGTTGTCCAACGTTGACTGTGCGCTCCAGGATTGCCGAAGCATCGTGGTCAGAAGCCAGGGGCCATCTAAACAACGTTGATAAATATTACTTATTTATTTATGTTCATCACTGGCATGTACAACTAAGGATACATGTTAGCTAGCTGCCAGATAACTTGAGGATTGTTTCGTAAAATGGCGTGAAGTTTTAGAAAACAGTCCAGAGCTTCCTCGAAGTTCTCCATTTTTTTATAAACCAAACCTACAATGAACACGAATGCGTCTTGTTAAAATAAAGAAAGAGAAAACAAACAGACAAGCACACACACACACACAAACACAAACAAACAAACAAACAAACAAACAAACAAACAAACAAACAAACAAACAAACAAACAGACACGCATACAGACAGACAGACACACAGACAAACAGACAGACAAGCAGACAAACAAAAACACACACAGAGACAAACACACATACATACAGACAGACAGACAAACAAACAAACAAACAAACAAACAAACAAACAAACAAACAAACAAACAAACAAACAAACAAACAAACAAACAAACAAACAAACAAACAAAAAGACACACACACACACACACAGACAGACATATACAGACGAACACACATACAGACAAACATATAAACAGACACGCGCACATACACACACAGTCAAACAGACAGACACACAAACAAACAGACAGACAGACAGACAGACAGACAGACAGCAGACAGACAGACAGCAGACAGACAGACGCACGATAAACAGACAGACCAACGGAGGTAACAACTCTCATGTGAAATAACTTTGATTGGGGCTAAAGGTGAGATAATACGGACAACATTTTTCTTCAACTTGCAATGCAACTTTGTTGCAACAACGCTTTTCAACTGCGTCGCAAGTCGAAGAAAAATGTATTACCTATGCATGGTATTACCTCACCTTAAACGAATATAAAATGAACGTCGCTCATATTTTCAGTTAGGGAAGCGTGTGTCCCATTTAGCCTCCTCTGCACTCGCACCTCTGCAATGATAATAGCCTCTTAAAACCCCAGACAACGAACAATACTGACCTATGTTATAAAGAGCATCAGTACAAGATGCTTCTATGTTCAAAGCTTCTTGGTAATACTCTCTTGCTTTCTCCAGATCATTTTGATGATAGTAACAATTACCACGATTAACTAGAGCTAAAGAACACAAAAATGATAACATATTCTTAAGTTATTTTCGTTATGCGCAATTATCGTATGTACTACCGGTACACATGCATGGGGGTGTCATGCCTGCCTTCCGCACAAAACAAAAACGCCTGTCGCGTAAGCTAAATGATGAAGAAGAGTAACGTCCTAGGATTATAGTGAAGGACAATAACTAAGTCATCCGCATCAGAGATGTTTCTAAATGTATTGTACATATTTAAAAAACTCATTAATAATTCATGAGGAAAATTCAAAAGAAATTAATGTTTAATCAGTGTCTTTATCATCCTCGTACCCAGGGTCTTACCTCCGCTCCCCCGCCCCCGCCCACCGCTGCGGAAAGACCCTGGTTAAGGCTGGTCACGTGGCTCCCAGAATCTGGGTGCTAACAAACTTTTCTTGTCAGGGTCGGGTGGTTATTTTGAAAATTGTCGCAGTACCTTGGGTGCAAGAATAAAATATCGAGGAAAGCTCATTGCGAAAATTAAACACTCCATGGAGAACAATTGCAATCTGGTATTAGTGAAGGAACAATTCTGAACTTCGACCGAAAGTCTTCCGTCGTTCAATCCGACGAGCAGCAAATTTAAAGAGATTTTATTCTTCGAACGCATTTCTACAGTCATCAGTGATCTGATAAATTATAGCCGCCTGAAGATGGAACAGAGAGTTTCAAATTTTACTGTACGCGGGTTTAAATTTCCTCACTATCAAGACTATGCGAAATTCACAAATTATATTGGTTAACAATCGCTTGAACCTCCATTCGAAAGAAAGTGGAAATTATCTCACTGCATCTCTTGCAACGGCCAACACTCGCCGAGAATACATATACAGATTCAATTAACACCTTGGGCTTGCAGCTGTCAACAAAGCTTTAGATTCTTATTCTGTGCTTTAGAAATTCCAAGAGGTTAGTTGTTCATTACATTTACTATTCTAAATCGCATCAATGCAACAGTTTCGTGCCGTTTCGTGCAGCGGCGGGTGTATAAAGTAGGCACTTATATTTGAATTGTATTGCTGATTTTTAAAACGCTAACCTTTTAATAACATTCATCATAAAAGGAGCCACATGCAAGTTCATGTTATCAACTGTTATTTGTTAGCCTCAGTTTTATTAAAGTTGTCTATCAGTATTCAGTATCGCGTTTTACTTACTCGTACGTGTTAACATTTTACAGTATTATATCGCTCGCTGCATGAACGTTGTTGCTTGTTCAATGTTTTTCTTGTCACTCATGTCTGTATTAATAATACAAACAGAACTTACCACTCAACCAGCGCGAATGTTACCGTTCTATGTTTCCTAAATTATGGAAAATACTTCGTTATGAACGTTAAATTTCGAAAGATCCAAATTATTGCATGACCACCGTTCAACTAGTATATTTTAGTAAATATGTTTATATTTCGCTTCAGTCAACATCGTTCTTGAGACTTTATAAACAGCTCAGGCACATTTGTATTACCTTTAAATATTACTTTGCTCCTGTATTCCTTCAGAGTTTACTGATACTGTCTACTCTTTGTTTTTTAGGCAAATATTTCGTACAAACAACGCGCAACGAAACGCTTGAAAACATTGACAGTTGGCACAATATTAAAAACAACAAAGGCGAAGCGGCGGGACACAAATGACAAATCACACAAAACGGCTAACGAAAAATTGACGGTGTATGAAGGCGCTAATAAACTGAAGAGATTTACATCTTATTTTACTATTCCAAAGAGCCAATCGAGACTTTTAAGCGGCCTTCAAGTTCAGGACGGCGAATTCTGTTTCTACATGTACACACGGTTGTACAGTATCGCATAACACTGAGGAAACCGACGTGAATAAACATCGATTTAGGCATGCAGTCTGGCTTTCTTGAGAATTATTAACGTACACCTTGTCTTGTCACAATAAAATAATCACATAAAAACATTGTCTTTGTGTGATTCAGTTTAGCCACGTTTCTAAATATCCCACCCCCAGTAAGTTATATTTTTGCCCTCGAAACACGTGACCAGCCTAAACCAGGGTCTTTCCGCAGCGGTGGGCGGGGGCGGGGGAGCGGAGGTAAGACCCTGGGTACGAGGATGTGTCTTTATATGTGATAAAGATACCTCCTGATTTCATAAACTTTAGCTTTGATTTTCTCGGCTTAGACAAGGTTATTTTTCAAACTTACTACGGCAATGAACTTACCAAGTGGTTCGTTTTTGAAGCCGTTCAATAAACTCGCAGTTCGTGTTTTATATCTGATAAAACACTCCTGCTCGTTTATTAAACAGTACTTAATCGCCAACGGCGTACGGCTGCATGCTTTACAGATAAAAATGGACGTACCCAGTGGATTGTATCTGTCAACATGAATTGCTAAATCGGCATATTTCTCTGCTTGCGCGTGTTCTCCTTGCTAGATGGGATATAATATTTAAACTTTAGTAACAGCTAAGATGGGGATGGCGACAACGACACCAACAAAATTAACATCAACAGTAGCAGCAACAACGACGACAACAACGACGACAACAACGACGACAACGACGACGACAACGACGACAACAGCACCTGGTCCCCCCCACCACCACTATTACCACCACCTGCATTACCACCACCACCACCACCACCAACACCACCTACAACAACAACAACAACAACAACAACAACAACAACAACAACAACAACAACAACAACAACAAGGAATAATGACTCACCAGAAAGTACATAAAAGATAAATTTGTTGCAGCTGTAGATTGCATTTTCGAATCTTTCTTTTCAAATCCTTTCAACGTTTCAACAGCCTGGAGCAAAAATAAAAAGGTGTCAAATTAATCATTGCATGTGCGTTGTTGATGCGGAACAACTTTATCATTTCGCTTACGTGCAAAACAGACGATTTTACTCGTCAAAGAGAGCCTTTCAGCATGAAAGAGTTTATCGCACACAAATTCACCACACGGACTATTTTCGTCCGGAGCACTTCCCAAGCCTAAATATGATTCTAAGTTTAACCCCAATGCACGAATAACTTTTTTACCTTATTAAAATCTTTTTCTTTGAGATAGGTAATAGCTTTTGTTATCTCCAATTCATTGGCTAGTTCAAGATATGGCGAAGCTTTCACACACTCAATGCACCTAATATAAATAAATAGACAATGTACTCCAAGACATTGAAGACTTATCAACTGAATGCAAGGTCTGCATGAAAAAGTATTTGTCCAAAGTTTTCATACAGACAGAGTGACAAGAAGCGAGATCCGTGTTAAAAGACCCAAAGGAAAATGCTTTTTCGTTCAAACAGAGCAAACGAGGTTAATGAAGAATTTATTATAAGCAATAACATGACGTGAGGGAAATTAGCGATTAAATTTCCCCGCCGCCGACTTCCACAAATCTTCCCGAGGCAAAGGGGAAATTTAATCGCTAATTTCCCGAAAAGTCATGTTATTAATTTGTAATATTATGATCGCCGAGGAAAACTTTGAGAATCTTACCGACAGGAAATTTACACGGTTGATCAGAGAAGATGCATCTAATTTTCCCGTGCATGTTGATGAGGGAAAATATATGCAAGCGCCAAGCGGGAAATTTAGAAGAAGACAAATGATTTCTTTGTCTTCTAATTTTCCCTCATCAACATGCACGGGAAAATTAGAAGACAAAGGGAAAATTAGAAGACAAAGGAAAAATTTCCCTCTTGCATGAGCGATGAGGGAAATACGAGGTTTACATTCCCTCGGAGAACAAAAGAATCCGAGGCGATCATGGTATTATTATAATTATAGCCTTTGGTTAATTTTCCTTTTAAGTTTTAAACGCCGTTTACATATTACAAATTCAAGGACTTTCCAGGATCTTCAAAGACTGTGTGTAACATAACATTTACTGTGGTATACATCAATATTTTGACAATACAACTGTCATGAACTTACCAATCAAATCCACCAGCAAAAGAGGGTTCAATGGCAGGGGCGATTAACTTGGCACATGATGTAAGATGTTTTTCAGCTTTGGCTTTCCTAGAAACAGAATCAAGACAATTATGAAACTTGAAAAGAAGAAGAGCAAATCTCGTCTTAATAATTCACGAGAACACAAAGAAAATCGGTGATTTTATAAGTGAAAAAATTTGGCTCCAAATTTCTCCCTGATTTTTTACGGCTTGGACAACATTGATTTTCAAAATAACTACACCAAACTAATGAAGTGGGTTGCAAAAAGATGTTAGATTAATCTTTCCGTACTCTACCTTTCTCGTTCCAGTTGCCTTAGTCTGTCATTTCTGATAATTTCTAAAACCAAGGCATGCTGTGGATCATCCTAAAAAAATATTTATATATATTTATAATTATATATATATAATTTTAATCATGTGAACTTGAATTTGTCCACGAAGTTTTTCAACTTTGCGTCATGGTGACACTGTGCCTTTAATAAAAATAAGTTTTCTATAAACAGACTTAATTATCACTCTCAGTTTAAGGTGGCTCCCTACGGTAATTTCAATAGGGGACTGGTGACTAGAAATAGTATCGCTACGCATGCGTAAATAGCGATCTTGTCGTTTCGAAATTCTATGACCGCGTCGACATCGATGTTAGACTTGTAGACGTTTTCTTCGGTTAATTTTGCTAAAATTTTGTAAATACGTAGTTTATAAAAAGTTCTAAAGTATATAAAGACAGAACTTTTTTAAATCGATAATTTTTATAGCGAAAAATCTGTCCATACAACCCTCTCTGATTTTGTGCATGGATATTCTCCACAACAGTATCTATCATCTCAGCAATTTTTAAAAAATTTCACCGAAGCAAACTGAAGACATGCCGCTTCAATTATGCAATATCTGAAAATATACCAAAGTTCCAACGTCATTATTACCATGGTAACAGCAAATAATTGAACTTTTTGATAGATATTTTATATCTGCGATAGTTCTGCTATAGTAAGATCTACTTAGTATTTATCTAAATTAATATTTATTGAAACTATAGGGAGCCACCTTAAAAGGGAAATTTGTGGTAGCACGCCATACCCCATTAGAACTATATTTCTCTTCATCATCAATATCTAATTCAATTAGTAGCATCTTCTGAAACGTTTTCTTCATTTTCTCACGATCACCCAGTGCATAGTAACACAAGATCAAATTCAACGCTAAAACAAGTGGGAAGAAATAAAGTTTAAAAAAAAAACCACCAAAAAGAATTTTCATAAAATTGATTATCTTAAGGTTCCCGTCTGATCGATGACAAAGATTGCGCAAATAAAAACCCCCACATTGATTCAAATTTGTATCTCAAAGGCTTTTAGCTCAAGTTCGAGCACAAGCAGACAAGCTGATCTGAAAAGCTGACATACCCACCTGCGCTTAGAGAAGGGCTATCACTCATCACTTGTTCAAAAGACGTTACGGCATCCGCGAACTGGCTCAACTCCACAAAAGCTATACCGATATTTTGCATGATTTTAATTCTAATCAGATTAAAAAGAAGAAAAAGGATATCCACTTACCACTAGTACATATTAGACTACGTTTACACTAGAGCAAAAGTTTCCGGATTCGTAAATGTTTCTGGATTCACTTCGTACCACAACAGTATTCGCAGATTCGGCCCTTTACACTAAACTCGGAATTCCTTTAATTCAGTTAATATGCATGTTGATCATGTTGGTTCCACCGCAACCTCACATCATGTGAGGTGTCATGACTACGAGCGGAAGAGCATCCGAATTCATCGGAATAACCGTTCACACAACCTATTGTCTCGGATTCAAAAGTATTCGGATACGTTTCTACATTTTTTTCCGTGTTCGAAATCTCCGGATACGTGATCAAACCGGAAAGTTTTTATTCCGGATTCATTCTTTTGTGTGTAAACGGCAAAACGAATCCGGTACTAAAACGTTCCGGATTCGTCACGAATCCGAAAACTTTTGCTCTAGTGTAAACGGGGTCTTAGTTTAACCCTTTCACTTCCAACTTTCCTGGAGCTCTCTCATTGACGAGTAAAATCGTCTGGCGTTAGACAGAGTAAAATAATAAAGTACGGAAAATTCCGTATTTGGGAGTGAAAGGGTTACAAATAAATAGCAAAGTGAAAAGGTGGTAAACTGCTGAGAATAGTTTTGATTACAATACAGAACTACTTTGAACCGCGTATTCTTTGAAAAGACTTTTTTACCCAAAACAAAGGCTATGAATAATCACATATCTAAACTGTTAGCTCATGCATAAGCTTAAATTTCATCTTTATATAAAAATACAGATCCTTTATTTTATATTGTAATGTAATGAAATTATCCCCCTTAAAATACAAGTTTTCTACTTTAAAGGTATGTCTCATTGTAGTCAAACAACGATGACAGGCCTCAACGTTCTAGAGGTTCCCGTCGTTTCAAGAACGTGAAAATGCTCTCAATGACGTCTTCTGTAGAACGACGACGGCGTTCACTTTGCTCTTGGGATTTTAAATTGCTCATTATCATTGTTTTGAATGAAAAAATGCTATTGAATTCAATCGCCGTCCGTGGCTCTAAAACGCCTGTATGCTTAAGCTCTCTACTGACGTTTTGAGGGGATCCCTTCACCCAGGTAAGCGGAGCCCATCATCATCAAAACGTTAGTATTTTTCTCGTTATAAAAAATATTCGCGGTAATTTACCACCCTTTCACTTTGCTCTATGTTAAACACTGCCTACGTAGCACTTTACTTCTTTACATGTATGCTCTTTGTTTAATCTACTGACCAATCAGGGTCAAAATTTTCTAAAGATAGAACACATACCTCATTTCTTTGTGAGTTATTGGAACTTGATCAAGCGCCATCCTATAATGTTTAATTGCCTGGGGTAGTTTGCCCTGCTCAAAGTAAATATTACCCATGTTTACACGCAGTCTTCCTGTAAGAAAAACACAAAATTAATTATGACAATACTGTTTCAAGAAAATTCGAAATGGTTACAGATCAAAAATACCTGCATTGCTAAACATCTTGTTTTTCACAATAACTTGATAAGTGTTCAGCGCCTCAGAATACATCTGATTTTTATGGTACATGTCAGCGAGGTTGAATAAGACCTAAAGAACATTTAGGTTGATAGGATTTTAGTAATCCACAATAACGTTATGTTAACACTTTCAGGCCTGGACCTCTCCCTGTGCTGAATAAAATCGTCTGGCGTTAGCCAGAATAAAATAATAAAGACTCGTCTTCAGGCTTCAAAGGGTTAATAGTGGTACATGTACAATACTGTACATGTGCCAGGCCTGGTCATATGATTTTTTGGAGGCACGTGGGACATTAGGACTTCGAAGTTTGTGGGACCTCGAAGTTTGTTCAAAAACCTCGGCTTCGCCTCGGTTTTCAACAAACGTCTCAGTGTTTGGATATCCTGATGAAACACTCCTCTTCGTGTATGATATATTACTTACAGAATATGTTAGATCTAGGTTAATTTGTTCTGTAACAGTAGTTTGCTCTCGCTGACGACACAATGCTCGTTCTTTTCTCCCAGCCTCTTTCGCTTTCTCCAACGCCTACACAAAACGCAAGAAAAACTGACATTACAACCAACTCAATGTATTGAAGAAAATCATATCAACTATTTTGTCTCACCAGCTGAATTTCACCTCTACCATTTGCAATGCAACTTTCTTCAATAAGTTCATTAACTTTCTTTTCCATTTGTTTAATCTTTTCTTCTGGACTAAATGAGTAGATGAACAGGACTAGTCAATAATCAATAAGTATAGTTATTGTAATTAAAATATGAGTGGCCGATCTTTATGGGCATTTACAATGGCGAGCCGAAGGCGAGCCATTGTAGATGCCCATAAAGATCGGACGCGAATATTTTAACTTACTTATCAAATTCTAAGTGTACACGATGAACACTTTGTTTAAATAAGATAATTTTAAGTCAGAAAAAGCTGAATTTAAGCCACTAGTGTCTTATAACTTTGATAAAACATTGATGTTTTATAATCAATGTCAGTATTTACAAATATTGATTAAATTTCATTTCTTTTTAATTTTCCTTGTGAATTATTAATGAATTTGATAATAATATTTAGAAAGATTGCATTGTAGGTACTCCATCATTTACCTACTGTAGAAAGCATACTGTACAGTATGTAGTATACTAAGGTTTCTTATTCACAATGAGCAAATGGCTAGAGTGACGCAAATTTTTGTAAAATTTGGAATGAATCTGAACTACAGGAACTGTATTATCTAGCAATAACAACTTGTGTGTACCTATCATCTGATTTCTTTTCAAGAGGTGGTGCTGGTCCTTTGCTGCCTTGATTGAAAGGATCAAATGTGCCTCCTGCTGGAGCTAGAAAAAAATAATAGAACATTAAGACCCCGTTTACACCAGAGCAAAGGTATCCAGATTCACATTGTTTTTTATTCCCATGAGGATGAAAAACAATGTGAATCCGGATACTTTTGCTCTAGTGTAAACAGGGTCTAAGTCCTTACTGTACAATCTTGCTGATGTAGAAAATTATTGAAAAACCCAATATCATAAACTGCTTTCCACACTGACAAAAATCATAGTTAATAGAAAATAAACATGGTTTGGAAGCTCAACAAAAGTCATTGTTTTATGTTTTTGTTCAGGTTTATGGAAATTTTTGCACTTTCACAGTTACTGAACATATTGTGTTTTCTGTATAATGAAGCAATCATCCAATAGCAACGTTTGGGTTCAATCACTTGACTTAACCGTACTGTTTAAATATTAATAAACCTAAAACAAAGGATTTGGCACCTTCATGTCCCTTTCAACATGAATCGTAGCTTGATTGTTAACCGCTTTGAAGTTTGCCATTTGGGTAATTGAGTACCCATCACAGGCTTCACAGCCCTAATATAAGATTTGATTTAGTAAGCTTGAAAATTAAACCATGTATGTTTAAGACATTTGTTGCCTAGGATGTCTGTCTGAGAGGGTTCTCCTTTTGATGAGTAAAATTGTCTGGCATTACACAGTGAGAGTAAGACAGTACAAGGGCCCATTTTTGGCTGCTTCAGGCAGGAATGGGTTACAGTTAGAGTATTTACATGTATTTCATACTGATCTTTTTCAAACTTAAACTTATACTGTAAGTCTAATAATTTTGTAGTTTGCGAAGCAGACTGCCCCTTGACCACAGCAAACCTCTGGCACTTCCTGGGGGCAAGCGGTCGGGAGCAGACTGTCTGCTTCAGTCTACTAATTTTCATGTGCATATTTTTAATTTTATTAGTTTTAAACACTTAGCCCAAGTCCCCTCATTAATTCCAAAATTGCCTGTACTGTAATTACATCTTTATTTAAAGATTATAAAATAAATACCAGAATGTAAAAATTCCCACACATGATAAGTAACTCATGTAACCAACCTCTGTTGCCAGCAGAAGAATATCCAGCACCACGCACAGCTGTCATTGGTCTGGCTTGGTTGGCATCCTAGTTGTACATATTAAGACATGAGTTAGAAAACTAGTACCCAGGCTCCACATGGTGCAAAAACTAGTACCCAGTCTGTGCAATGCAAAAAAAAGGAAAAGTTCCCTAGTCCCCAAGCTACTTTTTCCCACTCTAGTACACAGTCCCTGTATTAAAGAATTTATAAATGATCTTAAATCAGGGAACAGTGTACAAAACAAGACTTGTTATTACCAAAAGGTCATTGTTATTGTCGAGTCAGTATATCATAAATTCTCCTCAAGTGAACACACATGCTTCCCAAATTTGTACCCTTTAGTGATGGCACTCTACTATAATGTATTAGTCAACATTTTTCTGTTGACCCTTATAATTTTTTTCAAGGACTGACCTACCCTGGGTGCCAGACCTTCTTCCGCACTTGCAAAGACACTCACCCACTTTACCATGTTATATCCCTATGAGCCCCTATTATCCCTATAAGCGTGGAAGAACCTCTGGTGCCCAAGCTAGGGCTGCTGTGCTAGTTTTGTTTAATTGCTTTATTTTACAGTATTATTAATTAAAGTGTTAATTACCAAAGCAAAACCAGTGGTAGGCCTTCCTGATGCTGTTCCTAATAAACCACGATTCTAGAAGTATATGGAGGTAACAAATTGGTGGAAGAAAATCTAAACTAAAATGTTTCTTCTTGTGAATGAACAACTCTGTATAATTACAAATTTACTATAATTATAATAAATTAAGTAGTAATTATAATAAATATAAATTGAATAAAATCTTGTTAATAATTATTGTAGAACCCTTACTCCTGATGCTGTTCCTATGCGCATTCCAGCCACTCCAGTTTTCTAGAATATATGTACAGTACAATTATTTATTAATAAAAGAAGAATCATATAAAAGAAAAATGGTAGGCACAGTTTGTCTTTACTCCAGTTCCGGTTTGAGCGTGGACACGCGTAATTTGACGACACACGTTTCACGTGGGAAACTAACATGTTGCTAAGCGGAAACTGTAACGTTACTAAGGCCAAACAGTATTTTTTCAATTTGAAACAAGCGCCAAATTTTCACAGCAAATGTGGGCATGTTTATAACTCATCTTTATACACAATTAAATCTTCATCAAATGAAGCTAAGAACTCCACAATGCTTTTCCGATCGGCCATTACTTTGACAAACCCAACAACATGATGTTTGTGAGAAGAAACAATGCCATTTGGCCTTATAGTAACTTAGCAGTTTCCACTTAACAACATGTTAGTTTCCCACATGAAATGTGTGTCATCAAATTACGTGTGTCCACGTTCAAACCAGAACCGTAGTATTTTTCCCATCAGTCATAATTTAAAACAGTTTTTGAAGGTTTTGCTCATCATTTTTGTTTAACAAATAAAACATAAAGCTCTATGCATATGTACTCTTATAAATGTACGTTTGTCGTCATTTGAACACAAAAGAAGCAATAGCTGAGTGCCTTTACACTTCTTTCGTGTTCAAATGATATCAAAGATTGTCAAACAAATGTACCTTTATAAGAGTACATATGTACAAAAGCAATATGTTTTATTTGTTTTATAAAATAAGAAGAAAATATGGACACAGTGCCTGGCATTTCCCACCAGGTGATACCATCCTATACCATTCCACACCATTTTTTACATCATGATTTCCATACTCTTATGAATGCACAAAGCCTGGTTGATCAAAGCATACATAGAGGACACTTTATTTTATGTCTCTTAACACTTGATATATAACAAAACACTTATGTTTTTTGGTACATGTACCTTGGCAAACAGTGTGTTTAGTAAGCCCTCAAACACTAATTGTGACTCTCGGTTTTGCCTCAAGTATCAATAGCAGTTTCACCTCAGAAAACAACCACAGTGTTGAGGCCACAAAACACACTGTTTCCCTCAGTGCTAATAAATATGTGTTTATTTATACACGTCACATTATTACTGTATATATAAAATTATATATTTTCCACTTACAACTCCTGGTCTTTGGCCATGGCTTGTTTTAACTGCCTGTTGAAACCCTTCATCTTCTTCAAGATTCTATAAAATTGCAAACACTCTTAGAATTACAATAAACTAAACAAAAACAGTCTCCAAAAAAACCCAACTTTGTATTAAACACAAATTTTAAAACTTTACCTCGGTATCAAAGGCAGGGTTATAATCATTAAATCCTCCGTAAATATCATCTTCGTCGTCGCCCACAAGATGTACAGAAGACAACATCTTCTTTATAATTCACTCAAAATTATAAAATCAATAATATATTCCTCGGAAATGTCAAAATACTGCTCCAATGTCTCCTCGTGTGTATTTCTGTTTATTCACATATCACTAAGGAAAAAATACTATCCCACAATGCCTTGCAACGCTAGACTTCTGAGAATTTTTTTACCGGAAAATATTGTCGATGAATAAGTCATTTGAAAGCGTATTCACAAAATTCGTATTTACAAAGATTTTATAGTTTTATTACTATTACTTTACAAAAATAAACCTGCAATATTTGTTTCTAGACCCAGTATAGTTAAAAAAACTTCAAAAACAATTTGAAATATAAAGAAAATAGATTTTGGCCCACCGCCAAAATTGGCGATCAGTTACTATATATTTTACTACACCAAGTATTTCACTGACTTTCATTTTCAAAATTTCATTGAAATTTCGTGTTTATGCGTTGTCATCTTTCAATCTTTAATTATGGGGAATGGTATGAATAAGGTATAGAAAAAATACTTGTTTAAGATAAATAAATTACTTAAATTTTAAACTGGGAAATTTTTTGATTTTTTAGGTTCTTCCTGGCTTGTATATTGGCAATTTTAGAGGTAAAATATGGTACTTTCTACACAGCTATTTCGTAGAAGCTTCACATCATCACATGCCTGCTTGTATTGTGCCGTAACACAACTTTTCAGCCTAAGTTTAAGCCTTCATAAGGACACTTTTACTATTAAACATAAATCATGATAAATGTACAAATTCTAATCGTACAACGATGAAATTCAAAGTATTTTAATCTTAGCTTAAAATGTTTTTTGTTTTTTTGTTTTGAAATTTGAACGACTTCCGGACTTCGTTAATACGTCACTAACTTTATATGGCCGATTAATTCGCGTAGAATTTTCTTTGATCTATCTAAGATTATCTTCAACTTTTTATCACATCAGTTTTTATGGGGTTTTTACAAGAGTGGGTGTGTGAGAACTTGAAAATTTTTGTGAGTACATGATTGCATCACAAAGAATTGAGTATAAAGTCCATAGAAAACGTGTTATTACGTCATGACTGTGTTTGCATTGCCTGATATGGCAAGTGACCAATCACTCTTCACAAAATAACATTCTCTACAGATCTACAACAATTTATAATCAAATCAAAAAGTCAGCTTTAATAAAGTTAAATTTTGGGCCCCTGCTCATTTATCAGAAACCAAGATCAATTTTTTGTGACTTCTGCCCCTTGATAAACAGGGTTCGTATACCCCCTGGAAATCCTGGAAAGTCCTTGATTTTTTTTATCTCCCTGGAAACCCCTGGAAAAGTCCTGGAATTTCAAACTGACCCCTGGAAAACAGTCTGTGCTGCTTTAGTTTGTTGATATTTTGTTATTTTTCAACTTGTTTATAGTGATGTGATATTGTAATGGTTATTCATGAAAAATATTGATCATAACTGAATAATTATGTGATTAATAGCACAATTAAATGTCAACTCTTTGCAAAAGTATTTTTGTCTGATTTCAAATACCCCTGGAAAAAGGCAGAAAAAAGCCCTGGAAAGTCCTGGATTTTCAAAATTATCAAGGTGTACGAACCCTGGATAAAGGAGCAGGACCCTAAAATGTTAAATAATTTATTGAATCAACCTGGAACATTTTTTAAAACAATTAAATTTCAACGTCATTTTATTAACAGATTCAAAAGACAAAGATCAATTGACAGAAAACAATATTACTCACATTGTATCTGCTCATGATAATGCAAATGCTTTATTGCAGGTACCGGTAAACTTTGTGTGAATAGAGGAGGGATGGGTGTGTGGGATAGGGAAAGGCGTATACCGGGGGGGTGGTGGAGGCTGTTTGGGTGGGTGTTGAGTGGGGGAGGATTTGTGGGGTGGTGAAGGGTATATGGGGTGGTAGAGGGTGTAGGGGGGGTGGAGTGGTGAAAGGCGTGTGGGGTGAAGGGAGGTTGTGGTGGAGCTAGGGTGTGTGGGGGTAGTGGAAGGTGTGTGTGGGAGGGTGGAGTGGTGAAAGGTGTGTGGGGTGAGGGACGGTGTATGGGGTAAGGGAGGGTGTGGTGGAGCTAGTGTGTGGGAGGGTGGAGTGGTGAAAGGTGTGTGGGGTGAGGGAGGGTGCATGGGGTGAGGGAGGGTGTGGTGGAGCTAGTGTGTGTGGGAGGGTGGAGTGGTGAAAGGTGTGGGGTGAGGGAGGCTGTTGTGGAGCTAGTTATGTATGGGGGGTGGTGGAGTGCAAGGGAAGGGGTAGTGGAGTGGAGGGTAGTTGTTGTGTGGAGAGACCGTGTGGGGGTGGCTTACATCGTACATGTTTTATATAGTCAAGGCACTTAAAATATTATTTTAACTCTAGGGTTATGTGTATCACTGCATTAATGTAGCAGACTCAGTAGGTGAAGATTTGTAAGTTTTTTTAAAATGTCTCAACTTTTTCTGCTGGATTTTCTTTAGAAGTTATTCATGGTACAAATAAATGTACAGTGCATATAATTCTTTTAACTTCTCAACTTTTTATATTATTTTACTGAAATCTGTGTAGGACACCGTATTTTGAAGGGTGTGCAATGTTTATCCACAGAGCAAGGTGAGTGTCATGGATTTAACACAGAAAAAAATTATTCATCCTTCTCCCCAGGGCTTGCTCTGTAAAGTTGCCCAAGGCTCTGGGAACAGGAGTGTATTGTGACCTTACTGGATTTTACTTGTCATTAATGGGAGCCCCTTCAGATGTTAATGGAGGGTAGAGGATACAAATATCATAATGTATAAATATCATATTACTATAGTACTGTATTATAATCATGATACATGTAATAAAAAAATCATATATAACAATTTTGCAGAGCTGGAGGTGGAAATGTTCTAGTCCATTGGTAAGTGAGATTGATAATTTATTAACTGGTAATTTATTAACTAGTCTTTCAAAAACTCATTAATAATTCATGAGGAAAACACAAAGGAAATCAGTACCATGTCCGTGGTTTTATACCTGTGGTTTTAAAATATTACATAAAAGATTGGTTGTAAGAGGAGAAATATATTAAGGCAAACAATGATATTTTTACATCACTAGCATAGCTGGAATATCACGCTCAACCACCCTAGCCATTGCTTATATGATGACTGTTACAGACATGGATTGGACGGAGATATTAATATCTATCAAATGTTCCAGATCTATTGTTAGTCCCAACAGCGCATTTAAACGACAACTGTATGAATTTGGCCAATCACAAGAAATAAAAACAGTAGGTATATTAGGGAAAGAAGGTACTGTAGTTTGTAATTAGGAATTGTAGTGTGCTGCATAGGCAGTGTAGAAATACAATTAATTGAAAGTGTTAAAAAGTACTATATAGACCCTTTAAGTATGATAGAATATGTAATTTTCACCCTTTGATGTCAATTTCTATTTCTCTTTTGAATTATTTTCAATTCTGTTTATTGTCTTAGCTTTTGTATATTTTCAATAGAATTAAAAAGGCTGAAAATGATGTACTCGGCACTTATTAAAAGGGTCTATAACTAGAAAATATCACAATAATAATATCAGTGACATGACAATATCACGATGACAGTGACATCATGATGATCAACCATGATGATGACATCATGATTACGGGACGTCACGATGACGGTGACATCATGGTGACAATGACATCATGATGAGATCATGACGTCATGATGAGATCATGACGTCACACTAGTGTATCTGGTAAGTATACTCGTGAAAATTTTGTTCTGAACTTTTATTTTGTAGTTGAAGACAAAAATGAAGCAGAAATACCCGATGAACGACTTCGATGATGAAGCTTACCTACGACAGGTGGTAGTGAGCGCAGGTGAAAGCCAGCCAAAACTATTACAACAATTTGAGGACGAAGTAAACGCGGCGGCAAAATACACCAATGCTAGCACTGCGAACACCAATAGGAATGTAAGAGTATTATTTGATGATTAGTCCAACACACCTCAACAAGGATAGAACACAAAAAATAAATTTATAACTTATTCGGGGAGGGATCATCAAATGTAGCTTAAAATAATTAGATTTTCTAAAAATCTTCGTGCGTTCAAAAACAATGTAGAAATTTAGAACGACCTAGGGTGCTTTCCAATTGACAAGGTTAGACCGGTCAGTCTGGCCAGAATGGACTTGCTTTTGATTAAGAAAAAATTTTCCAGTCTGACCGTCCTAAGTCTCAAACGAATCGTGTTCCATTTAACCGGACTGACCGATCTAACCGTGTAAATGGAAAGCCCCCCTAGACTTTAGTTTATCATGTTATCCTATTAAATATGGTATACCATGTATGGGCCACGATTTTACCTCGTGTTTCCCTTATGTATTATTAATGAATTTTAGAACTAATATAGACCAAGGGGTTATTTGTAGAATTTTGTACAATATCTGTAATTGGGAGGAAGAATATTTAAATTGGTCGCCATTACAAACAAGGTCTATATGTTCAAAACTATTCATTGAAGTCTCATCCATTGAACTAAAAATAACTGGAACGCTACGTTCAACCGGAAGTTTGAAGCCAAATTATGCAAGTCGTACCCAGCCTTTCCACGAAAAAAACAAACACGGCCAAAACAAAAAAGTAGAAACACGCGTGGAAGTGCGTGTCTGGGAGTCAAAACTGGCTTCATGGGAGTCAAATTTTGGCTTCAAGATTTGTATGCGCAGTTTACTGAACGTAGCGTTCCAGTTATTTTTAGTTCAATGGTCTCATCACACAAACCTGGAGAAAACCTCGAAGCAAAGTGAAAAGTTGGTGAACTGACGGCATTTTTAATAACGAAATACTGAGAGTAATTACATTAGAGTAATTTTACACAAATGAAGGGCTCCGCTTGAAACGTCAGAGTGTTTCGTACTTTTTTTTTACTAAAAATCTCCGCATTTGATTTCACCACTTTTTCACTTTGCTCAGTTCAAAACACTGCCTCTGGTTGCTTGACAGTTTTGAAGACTCTCGTCTATTCAAATCCTCACACTCACAACGACTATTAGAAAACAAAATTCTACGTTTCATCGTTTGTACTAAATAGAAATAGACTTTTATTTCAAATTTTTTCCACATTTTCACGCTAAATTTTACAATTATTTAACAATTATTGACACAATTGCGCAATAAATTAACAATTTTTCAAATTTCAAAGAAATAAAAACGTTATGATTTGTATATTTTTTGTTCTTTCAATCGACAAATACTTGTCGTCGCAACGATTACAAATTGTCCTCGTACTGCGGGCCTAGGAAATTCAATTCTGTACATTCATACTATGAACAATAATTTAACCCAACGAATTAAACATAAAATTTATGGAAAGGAATATATTTGGTCGCACATCTTGGAATACGTTGAAGAAAGCATGTGAAGAATCCTGCTTCGCAAACTTTCAACTCTGGTTGTTCAGACAACGAGCAACGGCAATGCGATGAATGCATTTCTTCATTAGGTGTTTTTTTCCCAGTTTCGGCCGATACCAGTGTTTTTGGAATATTTAATTTTCAGAAGTTCGGTTCATATCTGTTATTAGCTTGCTCTACTGTGGTTGTCATAATTATTGTCAATGCATCGCGTTTGGTGAAAGCAGGCGGTACGGCTGTTTGCATTTTAATTCAACTGAAAAGTAAATTTAAAAAAAACATCGTCAGAAAAACTGTACACGGATGGCGTGTGCTGTTAGGGCGCTGCCTCTCATCAATAGTTAAGCCCGGTTAGACGGGGTTAGTACTTGGATGGGTGACCGTCTGGGAACAACCCCGTTCTCGAGCTTGGGACTCATGTGAGTAGAGCTTAGTTGGTCTCTCCTGTGCTCCGAGGGTTTCTCGCCGGGTTCTCCGGTCCTCCCCCCTCCGCAAAATCAACACCTAGGTCTTAGCTGTAATTCGTGGGCCGATGTGTCATATGGCGGCTGGCTGAGCGCCTTTAATATGCCTTCGACTCGGCCATGTCAAAAATTATTGTAAGGCGCATTTGAAAACCTTAAAGTTGAATTTGCGCGGTATAAATAAATGTTATTATTATTACACAGAAAAAGGTTTGTGTTGAACGTTGTGTTAGTCTTACGCACGCTTCATAAAAGAAATAGAAAATGGACGCCCTGTAGAATACAAGTGAGTTTGAGAGAATTCAAAAGTACTTACTATACTCAAACCAGTATAGCGAGGCATAGACAGCTATCTAAACACGGGTGGGACATTTTCAATTCTATTTCTTCAAACTAAATCATCGCCGCTTGATTGGCGAATTAATGATCACGTGGTATTGAATAGAATTCAATAACAAACTCGTACCAGAGCCTGAGGAACAAGGGTTTACTGTTGTGGCAATAGAAGCGTTCCGTAAAATATTGTTGCAATATATTCCTCAAGTTGAACAATTCATTTGATAAGATTCGTTGACAACTTCATGTTTTGAATCCTGTTTTGAATTTGATTGGTGTTTAGCAAATAACCCTGTTTCTAATTGGTTGTTTACAAACCAGAAACCAATCAAATTCAAAACAGGAAGTTAGCAATAATTTCCGTCGAAGGTTCAACTAGAGGAATATATTGCAACGATATTTTAGGAACGCTTCTATTGCCACGACAATAATAGTTATTAAGTTATACAAGTATTAAATTATTAAGTAATTAGGCCTTCAAACTGCATACCAAGTAATGAAGATAAAAACTTTCATGGTAAACTTACATAATTCTGCATCATCTCGTGGCGAGACATTTTATTCGTCATTCGTGATAGTAGTGTCCATAGTATCCGTGTTTGATCCGTCCTCTTCACATGAAATACCCGCATCTTCGGATTCCTCGGGCTCTTTCGACTCCACTTCGGATTGCTCTTCTCCAGTCTCTTTTTCCTCTGTCTCCCCAGTCTCTTGTTCCTCTCCCTCCACCTTATCACTTTCTTCCCCAGTCTTTTCCTCGCTACTCTCCACATGAACACCAGTCACTGTCTCGTCCTCGACGTCTTCGGTCGTTTCCACAGCCAATAACTTGGCTTCGATTTGCTCCTCAGCAAACGCTCCATCCAGAGGCGATCTACCCATCATGGCCTGGCCTTCCTCCGGAGACTCTCGACTAGTCGTTCGTAACATGAGCGTTGGATCGTCGGAACTCCATCGTCGTCCTTCGTAAGGAACTTCTTCGTCCCGACCGGCGAAGTATCGAACATCTCGGTCGTTGTCCGACTGAAGTCTCTCAATGGCTTCTAAAACTTTCTCGCTGTCTTTGCATTCTGGTCGACAGAAGTAATCTAAAAGCCATGCAAAAATATTAAAACGCCCATCGATGATCAAGCATACAGGTAGACTGTACTACAGCCCCTTTTTAGGGGTTGGGTGTTGCGCGCACATAATTTTTCAAAAAAACAGGCAAGCTCCACTCAAAGTAAACATACTGTTTAAAATAGGCAAAGTATATCGATACAGTTTCTGGATGTTTAACACTGTTATTCTGCCGTTGTTGGCTCGCTAGCAAGTCCGTTTGCCATTGCTTACTTTGCGAAGTGCCCGCCAAGAGCCCGCCAATTCCTTTGCAAAATGATGCGCGTACAATACCCTGAAATTCGCCTAAAAATGCTACGATGGATTTTAGGAGTTACTTTAATGGACAGAATATTAAGTGTTGAAAACAGGAAGAGGTTAGGAGTTGTGAATATTTTGGAGAAGATCAGAGAAGCAAGATTAAGATGGTATGGAAATATCTTGAGAGGCAAAGAAGAAAGCGCAATAAGACGAGCAATGGACCGAAAAGTTGACGGTTAATAGAGGTAGAGGAAGCCAAGGAAGAGATGGAGTGACGACTTCCAGACAACAGTTAAGATAGAAATCAATGACGAAATATTATCCGAGCGGCTGATCCCACCAGTGTTGGATTAATCCCGGCCGAAAAGTATGATGCTGATGACGATGATGATGATCGATAGAGTTATGGTCGTTGTATTTACTTACCAGTTACCATGACAGCTCGCGTCAATGTCCTGGATAATGTTAGTTTTACATTGACTATTGTATCCGATTGATAGTTGAGCAATTCGGGAAGAAAATCAATGGCAAACTTCTCAGCCGTTATGAAATCTTCTTCCAATAAAACTTCGCATAACTGACCATATCTGAACAGAAATAAAGATAAACGTTCATCATCGCTGATTCTATATCGGTTAACAGAGACAGACAAATAGGTAATCAAATTCCGAATATCTTTAGTTACATAAACTGTTTTACAACATAGTCATTCAAAATATTGTCTGGAAACTCAGCTAATAGTCTTTGTTCTATCTTTTTGTTCGCCTTTATCCATTCTTGTGCACGATCACTGAACCCATTGTATTTTAGTATAATGAACGAATTATCCAATAGCAGCGTTTCAGTTGAATCACTCAACCGTGCTACTTAAATATTAATAAACCTAAAACAAAGATGTGCACGGTGTAAGGTACGGTTCAACATAAAATCGCAGCTCATTATAGGCGCTTCGAAGTTTGCCGAGTTTCCAGACCATATCTCGATTGACTATGTTTACAAGAAAGAATAGGCAAAACTTTGACGGGGTCAGACAGATAGACAGACAGACAGACAGACAGACAGACAGACAGACAGACAGACAGACAGACAGACAGACAGACAGACAGACAGAGACAGACACAGACAGACACAGACAGACAGACAGAGACAGGCAGACAGACAGACACAGACAGACAGACAGACAGACAGACAGACAGACAGACAGACAGACAGACAGACAGACAGACAGACAGACAGACAAATGTACTAACGACAGCCTTCTGAACCAATGTGGGCTCGTTGCAAAATGCTCGATAATGTCATCTGTAAATTTCTTCCTTTGTTCGTCTTCGTCTTTTTCTAATTTTAGTAACAAAATACCAATCTAAACAAAGCAAAATGTTGGAAAGAATATAACGAATATTAACACTTGCCCTAACACAACCAATATACATGTATACAAAGGCGGTAGTGTACTGTCAGGATTTCAGAGAGAATTAAATTTTTGAGTCAGAGCTCTAAATCCTAGAACATTTTACTTTGCTTAAAAACATTGGCTAGAAGCGTCGATGTTTTGTTCTCTAAAATCTCAGCAGTACAGCATTATTTAGACTTTTGTATATCCTGCTTAACTCAATACTCTACATTTATAGAAGGTTGTAGGTTAAATCTGTCTGTAGCCCAGAAACGTTGAGTACGTTACATGCACTATAAGTATAGTACGGATCACAGTTACCGTCAGTGTATATTTATAGCATTATGACATCACTCTCGCGGTACATTAATAGGCATCAATGCCAATGATGGGTTCATAACAATCTCGTTCCCAGAGCCCACGTTCCCCACCCGGGAAACGAGACTCTGGGATAATCCGTTTCAAATCGTTACGTTATTGACTGAATAGTGAGCGTGAGTTGGTCTGAAGTGACCGGAAGTAGAATTAATAAAACCAAAATAACAAAGATGTCGGACGACAAGACTCCAGTGGAGACGTTGCCGCGATCGATATCTTCGCCGTATGTGTGTAGATGCTGTAATTCGAACTTCGCCAGCAACCCCATTGACTTGTTTGGGGAAAAGTCAAACAAGGAGAACATACTATCCAGATTCCGCTCGGATATTTACGCATGCCTACCTCAACCAGTATAACAAGAATCCTGTGATTTGAAACGGATTATCCCAGAGTCCCTCGTTTCCCCGGGTGGGGAACGTGGGCTCTAGGAACGAGATTGGATTCATAAATTAAGCGCTACACTCACTAATTTATAAGCTATCAGTCTGACTTCAGCCACGCGATCTGCACCGAGAGTCAAAGCAATCGGACAAATATGATCACTAACTTCAATTGGATGGTATAAGCCAGTCAATATAATTAATTGTCTAGAAAGGAAAAAGAAAATCAAAGATGAACTAAAAACTATTTACCCTAGTTTAATAGTCGTTTTTCCTTGTACTCGGTAAATAATCTACCCTAGATTTAACTGCAGTGTGGTTTTGGTCTACCAACACATCCACAAGACACAAAAGAAGTTTAGTTAGCTTACTTACTCTGCCAGCTCGTATCTAAATCTCCAGTTCCTTACGTTGTCACTATTTAGAAATTCAGAAAACGTTGGCAGATAGCTTGACCGTAGATCAGGTGCCAATAACTAGAAAAAAGGCAATAAAACTCCCTTTACTTTCGGAGTCTATTCACCTGCATGTGGTAACACGCTCGCATACAGTTCCCAGAGTTGGAAAAAGTATTCAACCTTCCTCCGAATGGGTTTTTAAGTTTAGATAACCTTCCTCAAAATATATAGCGAGAATTTTGTGTTTTGCAACGTTCATAAATACTGCGTGACTTTTACAGTACCTTGGTTTTCTAGGTTTTCCTAGGTAAGCTTTGGCATACTACAATAGCTACTAACTACCCTCGACTGCTGCGAAGATACAGATATCACAGCAGACATCAGCGTACATGTCTCACACATGTAACTGCTACCACTGCCAGTGCTGCATAATTGTTGGTTAGCCAATGTTTTGCTGCAAATCGCATTTCTTCTCGACACCTTGCTTGATCAATTGCAACTTTCTCAGATTACCGAATGTGTTGTTTCACGTGTTTTCACTTTAAACCTTCCTCACTAAAGTAAACCTTCCTCCGGGTGGTACCCGCATACCCGCAGCTTTTTTCCAACTCTGACAGTTCCTAGACCTAATTTAGTTTTAATTAACGGTAGTTATATTTTAAGGATCATTAAGATAGCAAGAGAAAACAAACCTTTATAAAATTCGCTAAATGTTTTAAGACACCAATTCGTACCTTAATAAAGAAATATAAGGGGCAGTTAAGGACTAGTAAAATTAAACTCGTTTCAAGTCGAGCTGACAATTCAATAACAATGTTATATATCAAAGGCTTTCGTTTGAAAAAAGTAAAAACACAATATCAATGGCCGAATATTGGTCACGAGTAAGTTGTTAAACTGTGTGTTTCACTCTGCACAGGAAAACATTTCAATTGGTGCATGATAACATATGTATTAACTTTCTATCATTATATCTCGCCCCAACCACAAAATAACGTAAAGCCATTGCTTACTTCATCCAGATCTTTCAAGAAGTTGTTAAATATTGGTACAAGGTCCATCCTTGTAATTTCTTCACCTAAAATTTGGGATAACTCGTGGATGGAAAATGCCAACGTTCGACGAACTTTCCACTAAATAAAAGCCACGTAGAATTTGCAGTTATACTGGTTCAACGTTATACAAGTTATTAAAGTGCCTATGAAACGAAAATTAAGTCTGTCTTATTTGAAAGAACATTTAAAACGACAAAGTAACATCTTTTACAACTTTTTCGTTTCCTCGCTTCGTTGTTGAGATATTTCAGGTTGGTTGCTATGCAAATTTGACATGTTGACGCCACATGTACATAATGATTATCAGAAAAGGTTATACTACGGTTCTGGTTTGAGCTTGGGCACACGTAATTTGACGACACACGTTTCACGCGGGAAACTAACATGTTGCTAAGCGGAAACTGTAACGTTACTAAGGCCAAACCGCAAACGGTATTGTTTCAATTTGAAACGAGCACCAAATTTTCAAAGCAAATGTGGGCATGTTTATAACTCATCCTTATACACAATTAAATCTTCGTCAAGTGAAACTAAGAACTCCACAGTGCTTTTCCGATCGGCCATTACGCTGACAAACCCCACAACGCGACGTTTGCACGAAGAAACAATGCCGTTTGGCCTTAGTAACTTCGCAGTTTCCACTTAGCAACATGTTAGTTTCCCGTGCGAAACGTGTGTCGTCAAATCACGCGTGTCCAACACCGCTGCCAAACGTTTTGCGCATGCGCGACGTCCGAGCTCGTCCTCAGAAAAAGAGAGGGAAAATACTGAAATATTTGGACTGGTCCGAGAGTCCGACACAAAAGTTAAAATTATAAGTATACTACCGAAAAGATAAGGTAGATAATTTGTGCATGGCTTCTTTGTCAATATTGTAACATATTCTGAATTTACCCCTTCGTAATTTTCTTTACCCTTTTTTTAAAACACAAATGAATAGTCGAGTCTTACTTAGTCTTCGCTGTCTGGTTGTTGTCGCCACAGCTTCTCTTGATATTTATTCTAGAGAATTCACGCATGCGCAAACGTTTGGCAGCGGTGTTCGCGTGTCCACCCTCAAACCGGAACCGTAGTATATCTTTGCTACTATGAAACCAAATTGATTACGAAGGAAGCATGTGGATGTGTTTCTCCCAGAATGATAATAATAATAATATTTATTGCTTATATTGCGCAAATTAACATGTTAAAATATGATCAAATGCGCATTACACATGATCATTAATTAATTATTATGCTATAGGCTAACAGTGGTACATATGCTTACTAACATTTTCCTTACAAGTTAAAAGCTTCACTAAAATAATGAGACTTTAAAAGTTTTTTAAAAATATTAAAATTCTTCTCATTCCTAATGTGTGTATAGGGAGACTGTTCCATACGTTGGGCGCCGCGTTCGAAAATGCTCTATGGCCCAAGGTTTTCTTTGTTTTGGCGCTCTTGTCCAATAGGAGTATACCTCCATTTGATCTTAAGTTATATCGTAGGATCTTTCTAACTTCTATTAGACTACTCAGATACTTGGGTGCCAAGCCACTAATGCATTTATGCACCAATATGGCAATCTTAAAAAGAATTCTATATTTGACAGGTAACCAATGTAACTGTATAAGAGTAGGTGTAATATGATCATACTTTGGAACATAGCATACTAATCGAGCTGCTGTGTTTTGTATTCTTTGTAACTTTAACAAATGGGTAGCTGAGACGCCAAACAATAAACCATTACAATAGTCAATCCTTGACATTATCACTGCCTGCACTAAGGACTTCCTGTTACCATAGTTCATAAATTTTCTGATCCGTCGGATGTTATGTAGATGTAGAACATCAAACATGTGAATTTTCAAGTGATTTCGTTTGATAATAGCAAATATATATAACGTTCTCCGATATGTCATCATGCATGTGTGACAGTAAAATTGCATACCAAACAAACTGAAATATCTCAAGACCGAAACAAGGAAACGAAAAACTGCAAAAGATGTTACTCTATCATTTTAAGTGCTCTTTCAAATTTTAAAGACAAACTTAATTTTCGTTTCATGTGCACTTTAAACAATTTGACTATTTGTCTATTAAACCAATCTCGTTCCCAGAGCCCACGTTCCCCACCCGGGAAACGAGAGACTCTGGGATAATCCGTTTCAAATCACAGGATTCTTGTTATTCCGGTTGAGGTACGCATGCATAACTGAATATCCGAGCGGAATCTGGATAGTATGTTCTCCTTGTTTGACTTTTCCCCAAACAAAGTCAATGGGGTTGCTGGCGAAGCTCGAATTACAGCATCTACACACATACGGCGAAGATATCGATCGCGGCAACGTCTTCACTGGAGTCTTGTCGTCTGACATATTTGTTATTTTGGTTTTATTAATTCTACTTCCGGTCACTTCAGACCAACTCATGCTCACTATTCAGCCAATAACGTAACGATTTGAAACGGATTATCCCAGAGTCTCTCGTTTCCCGCGTGGGTAACGTGGGCTCTGGGAACGAGACTGCTATTAAACATGATAGGTGAAGGGTTTTTTTTTTTTTAACTACCTGCATATCGGAAGAGAGGAGTTCGTAGGTATCTCTGAGACAACGCCAGTTCTTCGCGCCTAGCGTCAACGTTACTGCAGGAAAACTAAAGGCACAATGTTTGGCTAGTTCAGTGTCGATTGCTTGTGCTTTCGATGGTTCTGTCATGGAAATATAGTGATCAAGAAGAGCTTGAGGAATAACAGTCTATGGAGAAAGAAGAAGAATAATCAGGCAAGAGTTAGACATATAGAACACATTGAAACTGTAAACAATGTTTGGTCTGTCTGTGTCTGTCTATGTCTGCCTGTGTCTGTGTCTGTGTCCGTCTATGTCTGTCTATGTCTGTCTATGTCTGTCTGTCTGTCTCTGTGTCTGTCTCTGTGTCTGTCTGTGTCTGTCTGTCTGTCTGTGTCTGTTTGTGTCTGTCTATGTCTGTCTATGTCTGTCTATATGTCTGTCTATATGTCTGTCTATGTCTGTCGTCTGTCTATGTATGTCTCTGTCTATGTCTATGTCTATATCTATGTCTATGTATGTCTATGTCTGTCTATGTCGTCTGTCTATGTCGTCTGTCTATGTCGTCTGTCTATGTCGTCTGTCTATGTCTGTCTATGCCTGTCTATGTCTGTCTATGTCGTCTGTCTATGTCTGTCTGTCTATGTCTATGTCGTCTGTCTATGTCGTCTATCTATGTCGTCTGTCTATGTCTGGACACAGGACGTCTTCTACATAAGACTCTAAACACTCGTATAGAAGGTACGGAAATTTATGTTCACGTCTTACACAAGCCGAGGCTTGTTCAAGAACGCCGTATAAACGGGTCAGTTCGTGTCTTATCTAAGGCGTGTTATGTCTAAGTCGCGTCTTATTGCCTCTGGTATAAAAGGGCCTTCAGCGTACGATGCAAACTTAGTTTCTATCTCGTTGCTTTCTTCTCCCATGCACTTACCTGGTGATAAAGAGGTGAATGTGGTGGACTAGGTGCGCTGTGTGTATCTTCTTCAAATGACATATTCGGTGAGTAAGGCTGTAAATAATCTTCATCAAATCTCAAGCTAGGTAGACCAGTGAGTCGTCCTGTTCTGTTGGGTGAGCTATCAAGATGCTCACCACAAGTCAAGTTCTCTTCTTCCTTGTTCAGGTCATCCACAGTTACTTCGTCACAATCTTCCTCAATATCCATATCCGATATCCCTAGGTCTTGGAAATCTAGTCTTGCTTGGGGCTTTTCAGAATTCTCATCATTGGTGTTTTCCTTAACATCACCTTCACCTGACATACTGGCGTCTTCCTCGACATCTTGTTGTTTCTCGTCCTTCTCTTTCCCTGGTTGGCTATTCTCGACTCCAATATCGGGTAACGGAGTTCTCCAGTAATTAAACGAGTTAAACAGATCTAGTTCCTTTTCAGTTTTGGGACTTTTTTCACCAACATGGAACTCACCAAGTCCTTTTATGACGTGTTCCATTGACGAAGTTTCATTCTCTTCTGAGTTCACGTTCAAATCACCGTCCAAATGGACCTCTGGCGGAGACATGTACCCCGAGTCGGTGGTCTTCACTTCAATACCGTTATTTTCAGTGTGTAGTGAACCTGATTCTAGTTCATTTGAGTTTCTGTTTTGTGAAAGAAAGCATTAACAGTTGGCGTTAATACCAATACTAAGACCAGAAATACCCATATATGAATAACATACTAATACCAACACACCAATAGCCATTACCACTTGTCCATCATGGTCCAGTATCACTACCTCCTCTTCCACTACTATATCACTTTTACCTCCACCACCACACTTTCACTACCACTGCCACCACCACCACCACTACCACTTTCACCATCACCACTTTCACTACCACCACTACACTTTCACTATCACCACCACTTTCACTATCACCACTACACTTTCATCATCACCACCACTTTCACTATCACCACTACACATTCACTTCCACTACACTTTCACTACCACCACCACCACTTTAACTACCACTACCACCACTTTCATTACCACCACTTTCAAAACTTTCACTAACACTACCACCACTTTCACCACCATCACCATTTTCACCACCACCACACTTTCACTACCACCACCACCACTTTAACTACCACCACCACTTTCATCATCACCACCACTTTCCCTATCACCACCACACTTTCACTACCACCACCACCACATTCACTACCACCAACTTCACTACCACTACCACCACTTTCACCACCACTTTCAAAACTTTCACTAACACTACCACCACTTTCACCACCATCACCATTTTCACCACCACCATACTTTCACCACAACCACACTTTCACTACCACCACACTTTCACTACCACTACATTTTCACGACCACCACACTTTCACTACCCTTTCACCACCACCACCACCACACTTCCACTACCACCACCACACTTTCACTACCACCACCACCACTTTCACTACGACCACCACCACCACCACCACCACCACCACCACTTTCACTACGACCACCACCACTTTCACTACCACCACACTTTCACTACCACCACCACCACACTTTCACTACCACCACCACCACCACTTTTACTACTACCACCACCACACTTTCACTACCGCCACTTTCACTACCACCACCACCACCACCACTTTCACTACCACTTTCACTGAAAAATACTGCATACTTACTCTTTGTCTTCTCTCTCTGAACCAACTGTTTGATGTGCAGAACTCTCTCCTAATGTTTTTACAGAAGGAATGTCAAACTTGCAAAGCTTGCCCATATCATCAACAAAAAATCCAGATATATGTGGATCAGAAAAGGTCGATATAAAAGGACCAAGACTCTGATATGCAGCCATCTGAACCTACACAACAAAATTTGAGATGTGTTTCGTATTGTACATGCTTAATTCTGAATTTACATGCTACGGACAGTACAGTTTCAAACTTAATGTAGATACCTACCCATCGTGACTTATCTCCAAGTAAATTAATAAACAATGGTGCCAGCTCATTTCTTCGCACATCTTTACAAGCAACTGTGGAGACACTCATGAAGCATTCCGCACATGCCTAAAAGTAATTGTTAGACAAACGTTTTATGAGCATTTGGGAATTGAGAAATATATCAACAGATAAGAAAGTAGGTATGCTTCAAAAGATGAGAAAATTCTATAATTATGAATGTAGATATGAACAGTAGAAATCTGTATATTGTATATATCTGTATATAAATTTAGTATATGTTACGTTATATATTATATATAGTCACCTTTCTTACTCCCCAGACTCCATCCTGACAAAGTTTCATGAAAACTGGAAGCTACATGGCACAAAAACAATATATACAGCAGATCAAAAATGCTGTAGCGTTATCACAGTACCATAGTACATGATAAAATAGCTTCATTGTTCACACGCTAATCAATGTACAGTAAAAAAATACGATATAATTCTCACCAATCGAGTTTCTGTCAATTCATTTCCAATGACTTCGCACATCTCTCCAAAGTTTGATGCACAAACCTAACAATAAATAAAGAAAAAGAAAAATATGTATGAAAGAAACAAACACGAATGAATTTGTAAAGAAGGAATCTGTAAGGAAGGAAAAAGGAGCAAAATTATATATAATGAATATAAATCTTTAGTAATTATTGAACTTACCTTCCGAACATGAAACAATGGATCTGAACACAAATTATCAAATTGAGCAAGAAAATATCTCTCAGTTATTTCTTTGCCAACCATTGGTGCCATTTTGCTCATAAGCTGCAAAAGAATGAAGATTATTAAGTTCAACCTTTTAACTCCTAGATTGAAAAAAAAATTCCCTTTAGTTTACTACAGTAACTTCCAAGAGAAAAACTCACAGTAACAGCTTCTGTTCTGAAGTCATCGGTGCTATCTATGCTGCACAACTCAATCAACACAGGACAAATTTGTTGCTCAACGTCAGCTAGATAAAAAACAAAAACTTCAGTAAAAATATTGACTCATGCATAATGTAAAGTATTCAATTTTAAAATAATTCAATGAAATGCAAGCTCAATAGCTCATGACGTTTCTCTCTGACGAAGGGCCTTCACTCGAAACGTTAAACTCCGACGTTCTCTGTTTTGGCAGTATATCTAACCTTACTATATTTCAATAGCTCATACCTCGCTCTATTACTTCTTGTTCCAAAAGCAGCAACAATGCAGCTTGACTTGTTTTCCTTACCTATATTTTTATTTTTGAAAAGAACAAATATGAAAATTAGTTTGACTACTGTATCAAAACAATTTGAAAGAATAGTGTATGGTAGTTATTCCAACAGTAACTTCCATGCTTGTGTGGGTCAGACAAGTTTACTAACACTGTAGCAGACTCTTCTAAGCAACAAAGTGCTGTAGTATCAAAGACCAAACTGAAAAGGTGGTAAACTGCTGAAAATATTTTTTTTCATTTGCGCCTATTTTAAGTGTACTTGTGCAGGTAAATTTACAGTTAATCATTCTCAAGAAAATGCTTACTTCTTTGGTGGGAAAAAGATGAAAAACAGTCAAAAGAGAAAAATCTGTGTATTACGTAGTACGTATTTGGTATTTGGACGCTGACAAACAGAACACTTATTCTTTGCCATAGCATCGGAGGGGAGCACGGTCATAGATGTCTGGTAAGCTGATATTTGCTGGTCAAACTGAAAAATTTACCGGTCAGTGACCAGCACTTATTTCAAGGCCTGACCATCACTAAGTATAAATCAAGTAGACCAGTCCCAATACAGTACATGGCTGAGATTTTTAGTACAGTAATCATATACATACTGATGTTTCAGGTGGAGCCCTTTATCAGAGTAAAATGTACCGTACATATAAATGCATGTAGCCTGATCTCATGTCCCACAGGGTTAGCCTTTACCCCTATTATCTTCAGATGCATTTACGGTTTTACCTGATTATTGGGATCAGTAAGATAGCGAACAACAACTGGTAAAATATATTGAGGAATAGCAAAATGTAAACCTCTATGCTCAACACACAGCACAGCAATATGAGGAATCTGTTCCATGACCTCAACCCGAACTGATGCCTCTATAAAATAGAAAATCTGCCTTTTCCACATGTTTGGTTTCTTATGCATAACCAATAACCACACATTACCATTAACCATACATAACCATTAACCACACATAACCATTGACCACACATAACCATTAACCACACATCAGGCCTCAAAATAATTCTTGAAAGTATACTGGTCATCATGACCGGTAAAAAATTACATTTGGCAGTCACAGAAGATTTTTTACCGGTCATCTTTTGTTTTTTTTCATTTGTGCCTATTTTAAGTGTATTCTAGGGATTTTTGGTGAAGGAAAATTCGAGTGCAGGTTCATTCTCAAGAAAATGCTTACTTCTTTGGTGGAAAAAAGATAAAAAACAGCAATTTCACTATGTCTTAGCAGTGGTTTTACGAAAAAGGAACTCAGTTGTGCTTGTGTTTTGTTCTTGGTTTTCAATTTCTTCGGTGGCGGCGGTTGACACTTCACAGATGAATATTGACTCGCATTTCTCATTGGACAGATTTGGCATTTCCCAACCTGATAATTTTCTTCGCTATAGCCAAGATCGTCTTCGTTAGCAGGAATGGAACACACATTACAAATGGTAACCACACAATTTACGCACAAATAT
The DNA here is from genome assembly GCA_035771165.1 of Paragorgia papillata. Lineage (NCBI taxonomy): Eukaryota > Metazoa > Cnidaria > Anthozoa > Scleralcyonacea > Coralliidae > Paragorgia > Paragorgia papillata. The sequence continues at coordinate 2,611,512 of JAWNZC010000025.1, read as the reverse complement.
TTGGTATTTGGACACTGACAAACAGAACAATTGTTTGCCATAGCGTCAGATGACTGCTGCTCAGCCTCTGTGCCACGAGGTATCGCGCACGAGTGTAATTTGAGTTGCAAGCGTTAAAATAGTAGGCTGTGGCCTGTGGGCACAATGCCTGTGGTGTTTTGAGAAGCGAGACTTCTGCTTTTCCCCAAATGAAACACAAGCAATTATTGAGAAACAATTACTTGCTCTTGTACGCATTTTGTATTAAAAAAAATTACTGGTCATAGATGTCCGGTAAGCGACAATATTTGCCAGTCAAACTGAAAAATTTACCGGTGACCAGCCCACACATTCCCATTGCCCACACACAACCATTGTCCACACACAACCATTGTCCACACCTAACCATTGCCCACACATTCCCATCATCCACACATTCCCATTGCCCACACACAACCATTGTCCACACTTTAATAGTCGTCTTTCACTTTGTTCCTTTCTTGAACGATTACACTTTCCTGTTGGGTGCTGAATAATAAAATGGAATGTCCTTTTATCAAGAAGGATTAAAACTAAGGGAAACAACCCACTTCAAATTAAAAAAACCCAACACTATTACCCTTCTTTTAAATCAGCAAGTTTATCTTGTCACAAATTTCACTCATCTTTTTCTAATGTATAGCTGAGCATTTATATTTGGATGATATATTACATTAAATAAACATATAAAACTTTTACCAGATAAACAAGAAGTACTGTTTAAAAACAAAAAAAAAATGATAACATCTTCGTTCATTTATTATTACAAATATACTTTACCAGTTCAAATTTCTGAACCAGGTCAAACGTACGACCATGATATTGAATTGAAAGACAGTTGATGTTTTAGGGAAAAGAAATACTAGTATTTAGAACTGTAAATTGTTTATGTGTAAACTCGTATTTGTAGATCGATTTATATGAAAACATGTCGGTAAAAGCACAGTGGTACTTGAGATAAATTCAATAAAACGATAAGAATGAGTAATCTTTACCGATATCGTCGGACAAGCGAACCATAAGTTGTAAGACTTGATAGCAGTCTTCTTCAGTCTTCACAGAACGCAAGCACTCCAACACACACCTCGCTGCCATTTGCCTGCAAAAAAATAGCGCGATTTAAATGACTGATCGTAAGCTTTACTTATAAAGCATCGGTACACCCTAATGAAATGCAAAAATCATGCGTAGTTTCTATGCTGGCTCGCCAACAGCAAAACTCGAAGTCAACGACAAGCCGTGAAGAGATACAACTACATGTACAAACAGCGCTCGTTGGTCAATCACCGATTGTCTCACCTGTTAAAAATTATTTCGCTGTTCATATAGCGGTCCATCTTGACTAGAGGAGAAAGCAGTTCTTCTTGAAGTTCTTTATCCAACATGGACGAATCGTCCGACGGACCATCGATACCGTCTGGCGAGAAAAAAGAGTCGCGACGTTACGCAAGAATTTCTAGCAATGCCAAACCAAACATTGGACACGGGACAAGTTCAGTCTCGTATATATAGCTTTCTAAAATGCCTAATTTCTATTAAATTTACACCTTAATGTACTACCCCGAACGTATATTAAACGTTTCACTCGATCAACCAGTTAAAACGGATTAAGTCTCCCTCTCGGAATAATTCCGACAATGATACTTTAAATAGCTGTTGGCTAGCCTACGAAAATCATTCTCTCGTGTCGGAAAAACTTTCGCTTCAGACAGGATGGCTATTTTACGGCTTCTTGGGAATCACAGGGCAGAAAATAGCTGTCTACCTTCGTCCTGGTCCTCTTCGCCGTTCTCGTAGTCGTCGACCAAAAACCGAATGTCTATAAAAAAGCAGATATTGAGCAAACGCCGAATGGTGAAATTCTACAATCATTCTTCTCATACTTACCCGCCATCTTGGTAATCAACTATCTTCTGCAGCCTTGGGAAACCGCAAGCACGTGACTTCCTCTGTCCGCGCCACGCTTGGAAGACTGGGTCTGGTAAAACTTCTCTTTATGGTTGTTGCTCATGCAGTAATTTGCGTTTTTTGTATCACAAGGATTTCAACTTTCGTTTTCTAGTATTATTTCGTAACCTTGTCCCTCATGATTAATGGATTATACTGCTACCATGCTTTGCATAACAAGTTCAAATTTTAATATAAATTAATTAAACAATTACCAAATTGTTTTTACTTTTTAGAAAATCTGATGTAAAGCGCAACTTCTACTAAAGTTATAACGGAAGACTACAGTCGGCTATAAAAACCACAAATCTAAATATCATCTTACCAATGATATTTAATAGTGAAATAATTTACATACCGGACAAAACAAGTGAAATAGTGGAACTGCTCATAAAATTGATAAAATTCTTCAAAAAGGACCAAGTTTTTGTCCAAAGATTTTGCGTCAGTTCCTTCGTATTACCATTTACCAATATAATCGTTAATGCGTTTCGATGGTCAATAAAGATCATTTAGAGATTATTTTTTATCATACTAATATAATTGCCAATGATGCCAAAGCATTCACTCAGGAGAGAATTTAAATTCATATTTGGAATTCCTCCAATATCCAAACCACAGACACGGTACTGATTTCCTTTGCGTTTTCTTCATGAATTATTAATGCATTTGATATATATATAGTGTGTGTATAAAAAAACCCGGAACCCTTAGAAAATGAATTAGTATTCTGTTCAAACAACCTATTGTAGTAGTTTGAAAGCCCTAAACACCAGCCTCTGAGCCACGGATGCGTAAAAACACGGTCTTATACACCTGGGAAATTCAGGTAACTTGAAGTGTATGTAGGGTGAAAGTATTTAAAAGGTTTTTCTCTTCCCGTTTAACTTACGTGCTGATTAATTTATAACGCAGCGCTTTTAGGGCTTTCAAACTACTACAATAGGTTGTTTTAAAAGAATACTAATTCATTTTCTAAGGGTTCCGGGTTTTTTTTATACACACAGTATGGACTCTACTCTCACGGGTTATTACGTGACTATAGAAAGGTTTCCGATTGGTTTAGATCGGAAACGAATTGGTGATTGATCGTTTATATTAGGTTCGTCTTCACCATCCCCTTTATCTTCCCTTGCATTTAAATTCCGAAGCTCTAGATATCGCTTAAAAAACGTCGGATGGTGGTCATTGTAATTTATTGGCAAAAATATATCATTTGACAATTTTAACGTGCATACGAGTATCGATCAAAATATTTCGCACAAAAGTATAAACATCTTTTTTTCTGCATTACATTCTAGACACTAGAGTTTTGGCTTCATACAAAATTACATTCTTTCTTTCTTTCTACGAGAGTGGTGTTATAAACTGTTTAGGTCCTAACTATTTGTGATTCTAAATGTTTAAATAGGTTTTTGTGAATACAGTTTCCCTGGGATTATCAAGACAATCATAGAGCCTCGATAATACTAGGAGTGGTAGGCAACATTTGTTTATACACTTAGGGGTGAAGGTGGGGTTAGAGGGGTCGGGTGGGGGTAGAGGTGGGGGTAAAGGTGGGGGTGAAGGGGGTAGTAGGGATGAGGGTGGTAGTGGAGGTAAGGGTAGAAGTGAGGGTGAAGGCAAAACAAGAATCCTTACAATGACGTGTCTTTGGATGATTTCATAGCCTCCTCCAATGCATCGACATCCACTGAGCTTTTTATGACGTCATCGCTGTTCACCTCCGCCGTGATGCCCTCGGAAGGAGCCGGTTCCTCGGTGCCTGCCGAAGTCTTGCTTTTATCAGAAATATCTGTCTCATTGTCGTTGCCATCTTTTGGTTTGTCATTTCCGCCATCTACCTCCGGTTTGTCTGTTTCGCCTTCTTCCGGTTTATTTCCGACTGATTCATTCTTTTCCTCGGGAGATTCTATCGCAGAAGCAGAGTCTGAAGGTTTGCTGTCGTCAGCAGGTTTCTCCGTGGGGGTCTCATTCACGGTGGGTTCTTTCGTGGAGGGTTCCTTTACCGAGGGTTCTTTCGTAGAAACGTCCTTCGTGGGCACCCCGGGCTCTTTCTCCGATGGGGGTTTCTCGGATTCTTTCTCCGGTGGCAAGACATCGGTTTTTTTCTCCGCTGGCAGTTTCTCCGGTGGTTTCTCTGACGGGGTTTTCTCCTGTGATTGGTTATTGCCATTTTTGTCATCCGCTGGCTGTTGCTCAGTTTTCCCTCTAAAGAGTCGAAAAGATTTGTTAAAAGATATGAAGAATGGATATAATTAGTATCAGAAACCAACTACAGTGAACTTCGTTCGGATTGGTTGAGCAATATTCACCATCTATTGGTGATAGACTATATAGTAGTGACAAGAGGAATCGATTTTCAAATCAGAGTTCCTTGAAAGTCCGGGAAAGTTCTTGAATTTCTCAATTGAGATATATGGTCGGGAAACTCAGCAAAAGTTTTTGTTCACGTTATGCAAACTTGCGCACGCGGTGAAGACAATGTATACTAGTATTTTTGGTATAATGAAGCAATTATCCAATAGCAGCGTTTGGGTTCAATCGCTCAACCATGTTATTTAAATATTAATAAGCAAAAAACAAAAGGTCTGTGCACGACCACCAGCGTTCTAACCAATCTCGTTCCCAGAGCCCACGTTCCCCACCCGAGAAACGAGAGACTCTGGGATAATCCGTTTCAAATCACAGGATTCTTGTTATTCCGGTTGAGGTACGCATGCGTAAATATCCGAGCGGAATCTCGATAGTATGTTCTCCGGAATCTGGATAGTATGTTCTCCTTGTTTGACTTTTCCCCAAACAAGTCAATGGGGTTGCTGGCGAAGCTCGAATTACAGCATCTACACACATACGGCGAAGATATCGATCGCGGAAACGTCTTCACTGGAGTCTTGTCGTCCGACATCTTTGTTATTTTGGTTTTATTAATTCTACTTCCGGTCACTTCAGACCAACTCATGCTCACTATATTCAGCCAATAACGTAACGAGTTGAAACGGATTATCCCAGAGTCTCTCGTTTCCCGGGTGGGGAACGTGGGCATTGGGAACGAGATTGCGTTCTAACATAAAATCACAGCTCATTATAGACGCTTTGAAGTTTGCCGAGTTCCCAGACCATTTCTCCATTGATTATGGCGTAACTGAATTACTGAGTTTTTATTGAGTTATTCAATTCAAAGTTTTCCTTTCCAGTAACTTACTTTCTATCCTTTGTTTCGTCAATGGCTGGTACTTCAGTCGGGTCTTTCTGTGAGTTGCCGCGATTCCGTACGATACTGGGCGGGCGTTTGGGAACAGTTGGCCGTGACGGAACGGTCGGTCTCTCCTTTGGAGTAGGTTTGGCAGGGACGGGTTTGCTGGAGTCACCACCATCATTCTTCTTTGTCACTTCTACAAAATAGAAGATGTACGAAATCAAGATGTTATTTTATACAAACGTGCAGATTTCGGGTCGGACCGGTGCAAAAGTAGTTAAAAGTGGTACGTGTATACGTGTAGTGCATGTGGTACATTTGAGAGCTTGGCGACAATAATGTAACAGACCTGATCGGTAGACGTTCTTCAAACTCCAATGCTCAAAAAAAGTAGCTTAACCTTTTACTGGCCACAGTTGCCGTTTGTCTTACTCATCAATTTTACTCTGGCTAACGCCAGATGATTTTACTCGTCAAGGGGAGAGCCCCTGGAAACCTGGCCTGATTATCAGACGCGGTGTGGTGTTCGCTCACTCCACCTCCCCGTCTGATGGACTTCACGGGGTTTCATGTTCTGTGACGTATTATCCTATGTATTGCAGCAGCCAATCGCAATGCATTTGCTTCACTTTTCGGCATACCTTGCATACATAATTAGTTCTCAAAAACTAAAACTTTCGCTCTGATTAGGACAACTTCACTTTTTTACTCTGTTTAAAGGGCAATAGCACTAAAAATTAAGTTTGTCTAATTTGAAAGAACTCATAAAATTGTAATAGAACATCATTCACAACTTTTTCGTATCTCTCTTCGTTTTCAAGATATTTCAATTTGTTTGATATGTAAATGAGATGGTCTTTGACGTCAGGTGTGGGGTAAAATATTTTCACATGTAGCAAAACCAGTTATATCTCTAAGTTTGTTCAGCGAAATCATTTGAAACTGTGCACATAAAAACTCCTTGCGACGCTGAACATTTCATGTTAGATATGTAAGTGATTTTGCTCTGTATGAAAATTTTATGAAAAATGAAAATTTTACCCCACTCCTGACGTCAGAGACCATCTCATTTACATATCAAACAAATTGAAATATCTTGAAAACGCAGAAAGATACGAAAAAGTTGTAAAGGATCTTCTATTACAATTTTATGAGTTCTTTCAAATTAGACAAACTTAATTTTTAATGCCAATCCCCTTTAACGCCAGATAATTTTACTAGTCAAGGATAGATGTCTCGGAGAGCCATGCATGAAAGGAAGGGGATCAGGGTCACGTGACGTCTTAGAGCAAATCGCTTATCGCGTACCTTTAGTCTTGTTCTGTTCACTGCTTGCTTCGTTTGCTTTGCCATCTCTCGCTCTCGGCTTGGGTAAAGGTTTCGGATCCAGTTCCCCAGGGGCTACCAGGTCTGCCGCTGACTTGGTCTTCGCCGCTCGTTTCGTGGACGAGGGACGGACTGGTACGGCAGGACGGTGAACATCAGGACTAGTGCCAACTCTTGTACGAGGTTTAGGTTCAGGTGACTGGTCGCCGGGAAAAAAACGAAAAGAAATTACAACAGACGGTAAATAAAAAACAAGCAGGGATATTTCCAAGCACTTTAGTGTTATCCATATTTAACAGATTACATTTCCCCGTACGTACGTACGTACGTGTGTACTGTAAATAAGTCGCAGATGACGTTACAGCGTGTAAAGAAACAAAAAAGTACGACACGAGACGAAGTCGAGTAAATGTAATCTAAGTAATATTGGGCATTTCACTCGATTACATAGCATGTTCTAGGGATTTTTGGTGAAGGAAAATTCCAGTGTATAGAATATATACATTTTAAGACCAAACCAGGACCAGAAATGTTGCATTAGTTGCATTTTTCGCAACTGGTCCCGGTTTGGTCTTAAAATGTATATATTCTACACTCGAATTTTCCTTGACCAAAAATCCCTACAACATAAATGTAATCTATTTGTTTTATACAATAAAAATTCGAGTGGTTTAATGAAAGGATTTTAGGAGCATGAAAAAAGAAAAACAAGTCTTTACCAACTCAAGCTGAAAAAACACTAATAACGTACAAAAAACTTACTGAAAATAAACTGACACAATGCGACTTGTAGCCCAACAAGTACTTGTGACACACGTACGGATTGACTAGTTCCCAGGCGTATAAATATCGAAAACAACCTCGGTCTACCATCTGAGTTCCAGTGGCTCAATGGTGAGAGCGTCCGGCTGGCATTCGGAAGGTTGTGGGTTCGAGTCCCGTCTGGAGCTCAGAGTTTTTCTCCGAGTTCAACTTACGACAGCTTGTACAGCAAAAACATACGAAAAAACAAGTCTGCTGACGTGGATTTGATGCCATCTGTGTGTGTGTTCTTTAACAAATTAGGGTCAACAACCAATAAAAATGCACACAGAAGTCACGTTATTGTATAAACGGTAGTTAAAACTCAATCTCTCAATATGTCCCCGTGATTTCCCCCCCACAAAATACCGTAAGAAATTGTCACAAATATAAACTTTTTTTTGTAAAAGCGAGCACTGAGCGAGATCCGTCTTACCTTATTGCCGCTGTTATTTTTTTCCTGTCGTTTTTTCATTTCCGCGAGCAAATCTCCCCCACCTGCCAAACCTACGCCAAACTTTGGAGGCGCTTTAGGTTGTGGTTTGGCGTTTTCTGCCTCGCCACTAGCGGCAGCTGAGTGCGAGCTCGCCTCCGCTTCTGTTTTCTCTTCATCTTCTTTTCCCTTTTCTTTATCTTTTTCCTCTTCCTGTTCCTTCTCCTCTTTTTCCTTCTCCTTTCCTTTCTCCTCTTTTTCTTCCTCCTTTTCCTTTTCCTCTTCTTTCTCTATTTTTTCATTCTTTTCGCCAGCTTCGCCCTTCTCCTTCGATGCTGCACTAATTTGTTCGCTCGTCTTCGGTGGAAATTTCGCTTCAGGCTTGGCACTCTTTTCGCCAGCTTCGCCCTTCTCCTTCGATGCTGCACTAATTTGTTCGCTCGTTTTTGGTGGAAGTTTCGCTTCAGGCTTGGCACTCTTTTCCTGGTCATTCGAAGCGGCAGTCTCAGGTTTCTGTGGCTTGTCTGGTAATCGTTTCGCAACTGGCTTAGCAGGCACTTCTTCAACTGGCTTGGCTTTGGTTTCAGAAGACTTTCGTTCCCTCTTGTTTTCAGGTTCTATAAAAAAGAAAATTATAAATGACTTTATATCATATACATACATATATATACATACATACATATATACATACATACAGGTCGACCGCAGTCGGAGGAGCCGAAGGCCCCTCTTTCGTTTAGCTGCTACCCTAAAGCAGGGGTGGGCGCCACTCCTATCCCAGATGGTGTTGATTTTGCGGAGGGAGGAAAACCGGAGAACCCGGTGAAAAACCCTCGGAGCACAGGAGAGACCAACTAAACTCTACTCACATGGTCCAAGCTCGAGAACGGGGCTGTTCCCGAACGGTCACCCGTCCAAGTACTAACCCCGTCCAACCGGGCTTAACTATTGGTGAGAGGCAGCGCGCTAACAGCACGCGCCACCCGTGCTCCCCTATATTATATCATATACTCGAAAGCCAAACACATTTTCTTTTCAAAACAATTGAAAATCTACGGCCATGAACAACGAGGAATCTCTGCTTACTTCCGTCGATTAAATCCTCCATGCTCTTTCTGTGATCTTTGTTTTTCGAGTCCTGTTTACGAGGAGCAGTCGGCGACTTCTTATCTTTGTCACTCTTTTTCTTAAATATTCCTAGACTCCTGCAAAACAAAAATCAAAAGATAATCTCTAGTTTTAGTTTTAGTAATAGAAAAAGTACAGTGTGTTTGGAGTAAGCAGTAGT
>JAWNZC010000025.1:2562500-2597500 GCA_035771165.1 Paragorgia papillata | reverse complement strand
TGATTTTACGGAGGGAGGAAAACCGGAGAACCCGGCGAAAAACCCTCGGAGCACAGGAGAGACCAACTAAACTCTACTCACATGAGTCCCAAGCTCGAGAACGGGGTTGTTCCCACACGGTCACCCATCCAAGTACTATCCCTGTCTAACTGGGCTTAACTATTGGTGAGAGGCAGCGCCCTAACAGCACACGCCATCCGTGCTCCCCCCTTCGTATGCCCTTTAAAATAAGTGAAATCTAATGTATGCTAACTATAATACGGATGGAGTACCTCTTTACCCGTTACAAACGGACAGTTAGACTCAGCACAATCTAAAATCTTTTCTACGTTTTCCTGAAAAGAAAAAAAAGATTATACACAATGTACACTTATGACAAAGAGAGTGCATGCCTTGCTGTAAAGTGAGCCAGCGACAATGTTCATACCTTCATTTGTTGTTGAATGGAGTTATAAATGTCGCCGGCGAGAGTGGAGATTCGCTCTTCCATACTTTTATAACTCGTGCACATGTGAAACTTAAGGAACAACTGAAAAACACAAAAACGAATCAGCAGGGATTTTTCAGACGTGAAACATGATTAACCGGTATACAGGATTGTATCGAAGATGAAAATTCCAGATTAGCAGACCAAAGCATCAAACACCATCACTGTAAGTCAGTAGCAGTGTTGTCCGGATTCGAGGACAGGACTTGGACTCGAACTCTGGCATACTTTGGGGGTCAGGTCTCGAGGATTCATACCGAGTCCAGGTCAAGTCCGCCAAAACTTTGCCTCTGTTCTGTTCCGAGGGATATGTAGCATTTGAAAGGTACAGCATGAGCATCCGAGCTGTATCTGATTTACAAGGCGAGTTGCAAACGAGTCGTAGTAAATCAGATACAGCTCGGATGCTCATGCTGTATCTTTCTTAAAATACAAATGCATTTAACTAATCAAGTTCACCAACTATTTTGGGGATACAGTCTGTTTTAGCCGAGAAAATCGAAGCTATAGTTCATGTAAATCAGGACGATGCTGTATCCGATTTACAACCACTGCTACGGTATTGATTTCTTTTGAATTTTCGTCATGAATTATTAATGAGTATTTTAATTAACAATATTGTCCAACGTAATTATTGTTCAACAATAGTTCAAAAATCATTAAAAAAATTCATGAGGAAAACACAAAGGAAAATCATGACCGTGACGTGTCTCTATATGTGATAGAGACACGCTCGCTATTTTCGATGAACATTTTCTTCTATTCTGCGGCTCAGACAACTTCAATTTTCAAAATTGATTTCCATATGAGCTTATTATATGGATAGTTTTCGAAGCCATTTAAAACATTCGCAGTACGTGTTTTAAATAGTACTTACAATACACTTTCAAGTCTTAAAAGACTCAGGCTTGAACCCGGACCTGAACTCGGAATGGCAAGAAGTCGGACTCGAAATTGTACTGGCGGACTTGAATTTCATGACCTCAGACCATAGTCAATCGAGATATGGTCTGGAAACTCAGATAAAGTCTTTGGTCTATCTTTTTGTTCGCCTTTATGCATTTTTGTGCACGGTCACTGAACACATTGTATTTTAGTATAATGAACGAATTATCCAATAGCAACATTTCAGTTCAATCACTCAACCGTGCTATTTAAATATTAACTCTTTCCTGTCCGAATTGGTCTTTAGTATTTTATTCTGGCTAACGCCAGACGATTTTATTCATCTCTGGGGAAGCCCTCGGACAGGAATGAGTTAATAAACCTAAAACAAAGGATGTGCACGGCGTAAGGTACGGTTCAACATAAAATCCCAGCTCATTATAGGCGCTTTGAAGTTTACCGCGAGTTTCCAGACCATACCTCGATTGACTATGTTCAGACCTGGAGTTAGACCTGCAGATGCGCTAAACTTGAATGTGTTTAATTTTGTAAGATGTCGTGTACCTGTTTAAGTTTATCAGCATCATTGATGCACTTGTGTGCGTCGCAAAGTTCAACTTTGACTGTTTCATCTGAAGAATTACGCACGACTCTTGCCGTGTCTTGAAGCTGGACAATAAGTTTATCTACCATCTTTAAACATTTCCATAAAAATAATGTTTAATTAATGTCAGAAATGAACTAGAGTAAGGTTAAGAAATAAAAGGACGAGAACGAGAAGGTAAAAAGAAAAGAGATGAAACGTAAAGAGAAGGGTAAAAAGCAAAGGCGAGGGAGATAAGAAAAGATAAGAAAAAAGGGAAAAGGTAGGTAGGTAATAGAGGGAAAAGAAATAAAGTAAAAAAAATAGTTGGAAACGGAAAAAAAAAGCAATTGAAAAAAAGAAAATTAAAAAGATAAAAATGGGTGGGAAAGGAGGAAAAGAAAGAATGGGAAGGCAAACAGAAGGAAAGGCTCAGAAAAAAAAGCATGAAAAGGAGGGAATGGAAAAATAAGTAGAGAAAAAAATAGATAGGAAAAAAATTAAATAATGGAAAGAAAAGGAAGGATTAAAAAGAAAGAATGAGAAGGGTTGGGAAAAAAGACGGGAAAAGGATGAAAATTTTTAAAAAAAATAAGGACGGAAGCGATTAGGGGCAGCGAAGCTAGACAACGGAAAGAAGAAAGAATAAAAAATATATAAAGCGGTGCCAAGCGAAAGCAATTCATGGAAAGGCAAGAGATAAATTTAATGACCTGTTGTTGTGATGAGGCCATCATGAGACCTTGTTGTAATCGGTAAGCCTGTTCCGTCACAGCTTGATTCGGAGATTGATTTCTTGACAAGCACTTATCAATCTACATACAAGAGGAAATTGTTACACCTTCGAATATGGCACATACAAAATGATTGTCACGGCACGTTAACTCTATTACCAACCAATTATTCAAAAATACTTCATCAAAAATGTAATTACGTCGGTTAACCCCTTGACTACCAGGGCTATTTCTTGACGAGTAAAATCAGGTGTGTTTACATGCGTGCTTGGGAGTCAAATGGTTAAACAATCTTACTTGTTTCAGTGCTTTCTCCGTTGCTGGCTTTAAACACAAGGCGACGTCAGTGATTGGTATAGGCATGGACTGCAAGGTCAAATTGCTGCGGGAAAATGTTTACAAGTAATGCAAATAGTTATACTTGTTAAAATAATGCAAAGAACGTACCAAATAAAACGAGAATCTGACGTTTTGAGTAAATTTTGATAAAATAATTTACAACTGTTAACGCTTTTACTCTGGTGAACTAAAACTAAAAAGCTAAACTAGGAGTACCCGGAGGAAACCTGTGGTGTTTGGTAGAGTCAAACTGGAAGCACTCTTCTCACTTGTGGCCAAGGTGAATTTTTAATCAGATAACTGCACCCTGCATGAACCGAACCCCACTCGCAGAGGTGAAAGACACGTGCACTAACCACTGGGCCACCCAGTGATGGATTTACAGGGGGGTGCGCCCCTGGCCTTGGCCAAGGACTAGGTATTAGGTATCATAGCTATCATATGATTCATAGATATATGATTCATATATTAGCTATCATATGATTCATAGGTATTATTAGGTATAAAAAAAACAAATTCTGGCGGGCTTCGCCCCCCTACCCCCAGTCCCACCACCAGCTCGGCCGTTTGGTTGACGTTCGTCAATTTCAATTACACAGAAATTATTTCTGACCCCCACACAGTGTTTGAACCTGGGACTCAGAAATCTTTTTTTCTTTGAATAATTGAGCACCAAGCTCACAAACGCACTACATACACTAAATGTATACGTACAACTTATTATATCTCAGAATCGAAGAAGTGTTGGGAACCTAAACGTTATCTTGCTCAACTCCTTGTGTCAGGTAAAAGAAAAGATGACTTACTTTTCCAACGCCAAGGCAATATCACGAAGACCATTCTGTGTCACGTTATTTCTGTCCCAGTGAATAGTCCTACGAGAAGATATTAAGAATAGAATCGTGACGTCAATGTACAGTTCACTTAAGCTTAGACAAAAATAATCTCAGTAAGGGGCGGACCATTAGAAAAGTGATTTGGGAGGGGGGGGCGGAAACCAAAAAAAAAATTCGTGCAAGGCAATGTGCTCGAGAAAAAAATATTTATACACAAAGCAAGTTTGAGAAAAAAAAATCGTGCAGAGCCTTCTCATGGTGAAAACTAGGTATGTGTAATAAAAAAATTCATGCAAAGGATTAGACAATAAAAAAAAATTCCTGCACAAGCAAATGATAAAGAAAAAAATTCGTGCAAGCTGAAGAAGTCCCCCCCCCCCTCCCTCATCACTTTTATAATGGTCCGTCCCTAAATACAAGTAAAATCAGTAAATATTCCAATGTGTTTTCACCTCAGTTTGTTGTTAATTTGCAAAGCTTTTGCTAACATTCTTGCTCCTTCGTCGCCCATCATGTTACCACTGTGAAAATATGAAGAATACGTTAAATGTTTCACATCACTTTTGACGGAAAACGAGCAATTTTTATTGGTTATTTCCCGAAACTATATAGCGACATTCTTACCTAATATCCAACTCCGTCAACGATTCGTTGGTTCCCAGTGAATCAAACAATAGTGTAATACTTTGCTTTAATCTTGAATCAGCTAAACTTAACAACTGTATTGGCTACAAAGAGAGAGAGAGGTATACACATAGAGTTTGGCACCGAGAATTGTGTATTACACATGTTATCGAAATTGTAAATACTGCCTGCCCAGATTAAGATTGAAATCACTTACAGAATTTTCAGTGGAAATCAATTTAATCAATGACTCCACTATGTTGTTGAGGTTTCTAGAAGAAAGAAGAGTAATATATTGAATACACTACCAAATTTCGTCAGTGTTGGAGTCTTGAGAAAATATTGTCATAGACAAAAACAGATACAGAGATAAAAACAGACACGAACACGGACAAAAACGCTAACGCGGACACAGACACAGACACGGACGCCGACACGGGCACAGACACGGGCACGGACACGGACACAGACACAGACACAGACACAGGTAGGGACACGGACACGGACACAGAAACGGACACGGACACACCACAGACACAGACACACCACAGACACAGACACACCACAGACACGGACATGGACACAGGCACAGACACGGCACAGGCACGGACACGGACACGGACACGGACACGGACACGGACACGGACACGGACACGGACACGGGCACGGACACACCACAGACACAGGCACAGACACAGTCACGGACACGGACACGAACACAGACACAGACACGAACACAGACACAGACACACCACAGACACAGACACAGACACAGACACAGACACGGACACGGACATGGGCACGGGCACGGACACGGGCACGGGCACGGACACGGGCACGGACACGGACACGGGCACGGACACGGACACGGGCACGGACACGAACACGAACACAGACACAGACACAGACACAGACACAGACACAGACACAGACACAGACACAGACACAGACACAGACACACCACAGACACAGACGCAGACACATCACAGACACAGACGCAGACACACCACAGACACAGACGCAGACACACCACAGACAGAGACGTTATCGCGGACACAAACACAGACGTGGACAGACACAGTCCTGGACACAGACACGGACACAAATTAAACCAAAAACGATTTTACCAATGAGGATACCTGCTTTTGTTGCAGTTTTGCCCAATATAGAGCTTCTTGATCGATGTATTTTGACATAAACTCTCACAGAGAGGAATCAAGTCCGATTCGAATCCTAATATGACAAGAAATTAAATAATACTAAGCAAAAATAAAGTATTAGTTATAAGTATTGGTCTTTCAGCTCAAAGTTTGTAATGTTTTGCATACATTTTACTGCGCAAGCTGTCGTTAGTTGTCAATACTCAGTTTTCTAAGTCGGGGTTACAATCTTACGAAAGCTTACAATCTTCAATAAGGTATCAGTAAATATTTTTATAAACGAAGAAGTAAACATTAGTTTCGTACATGCGCAGAACGGACTGGTCAGCACCTTTAATATTATAAAAAAGGAATTCATTTGAAAACTCTAATAAACAATAAAACGACAACATTACCATTATCACTAAGGTCTAGGCAACGAAGGTTAGTAATTTGGCTTAATGGACCTGTTAGTGCTCTTATCCCAGCGGTTTTAAGCTGAAACGTAAGAAGGAAAAACGATTCAATTCAGTATTCACTATAAAAGCAGCATAGCAAAATAAACATTTGAGAAATATCAACACACGCAAGCTGGTAGCAAATAGTCTATAGAACGTTTTACTATTAAGTCAACCCACATTACCTCATTTTTGCTGATATTAATGTCAACTTCTTTAACTACGTTGTTCTCCATAAGACCAATACACATGGCCCTAAAATAAAGGGACACTTCCTATAAGATACTTATAATACAGCAATAGTAGTATATTCTCTTACTTCTAGTACAACAACAGCAGTACATCTTCTTCTAGTTCGTTCTCTAACTTCCACTACAATAGTAGTACATCCTCTTTCTTCTAGTACAATAGTAGTACATCCTCTTTCTTCTAGTACAATAGTAGTACATCCTCTTTCTTCTAGTACAATAGTAGTACATCCTCTTTCTTCTAGTACAATAGTAAGTAGTACATCCTCTTTCTTCTAGTACAATAGTAGTACATCCTCTTTCTTCTAGTACAATAGTAGTACATCCTCTTACTTCTAGTACAATAGTAAGTAGTACATCCTCTTTCTTCTAGTACAATAGTAGTACATCCTCTTACTTCTAGTACAATAGTAAGTAGTACATCCTCCTACTTCTAGTACAACCATAGTAGTACATCCTCTTACTTCTAGCACAATAGTAGTACATCCTCTTACTTCTAGTACAATAATAGTACATCCTCTTACTTCTAGTACAACGGCAGTAATACATCCTCTTACTTCTAGTACAACGATAGTAGTACATCCTCTTGTAGTGCAAGAGTAGTACATTCTCTTGTAGTGCAATAGTAGTATATCCTCTTGTAGTGCAATAGTAGTATATCCTCTTACTTCTAGTACAATAGTAGTATATCCTCTTACTTCTAGTACAATAGTAGTATATCCTCTTACTTCTAGTACAATAGTAGTATATCCTCTTACTAGTACAATAGTAGTATATCCTCTTACTAGTACAATAGTAGTACATCCTCTTACTTCTAGTACAACAACAGTAGTACATCCTCCTACTTCTAGTTCAACAATAGTAGCACTCTTACTTCTAGTACAACCAAGTAGTACATCTTCTTACTTCTAGTACAACAATAGTAGTATTCTAGTACAACAATAGTAGTATTCTAGTACAACCAAGTAGTACATCCTCTTACTTCTAGTACAACAATAGTAGTACTCTTACTTCTAGTACAACAATAGTAGTACTCTTACTTCTAGTACAACCAAGTAGTACATCCTCTTACTTCTAGTACAATAGTAATACATCCTCTTACTCCTAGTACAATAGTAGTACATTCTCTCACTTCTACTTCGACAAAAGTAGTATACCCCTTACTTATAGTACAACAAAAGTAGTATATCCCTTACTTATAGTACAACAAAAGTAGTATATCCCTTACTTATAGTACAACAAAACTAAGTCCATCATCTGTTATACTAATCTTACATCTACACTGCCCACCAACCTTGCGGCATCCCCCGGAAGACGAGATTCAGATAAGTTGATTTCGCGTAAGGCAGCAGTGCTGCTGAAAAACTAAAACATCGAAAAAAGATATTTTTTGTAGAATATAACCGTCAAGTATTAATATTGAGTACAGACGTACAGTATAATATAATAAGCCACTAACTTGTTGAAAACTAGCAGGCAGGTTTGTATCCTTGCCCTTTCTACAACAAAAAATTCAAATGCATGTTACGTTTTTGAAAAACAATATAGTTGTAAACGCAGAGTTTTAGCTCACCTAGTTGTAAATGGATTTCCTGAAAGATTGAGAAAAGCTAGATTCTGACAACACCCTCTAATTAAAGCACCAAATATCTGTAAAACAAGTTAATAGAAGTTGGGTTTTTTAAAAAGAAATTGAACGAGATTAAATGAAATTTACCCAAGGTTAGCGTCAAGTCAATGCGCGCGTATCATAGCAGTCATTAGGGACTTCAAGATCTACGACGCAGCCCTAAAAAAGCGTTGGAAAGTAATGCATATAAAAGAAGACACAGTAAATTAACTGCCGTATTTCATGTTTAAGCTTGTTTAATGACTTTCAAGACGCTCCAGTTCTTGCTAAAACGGCTGTAGTGTCTGAACTGAAGTCAACGTTAAGAAACAGCTGTCACTTCTCTGCGTGTTCGCGTTGTTCTGAAGACGTAAAAATGCCGAGAGTGGCGTTGTTCACGGAACAAGGACGATATTGATATATACTCTTGGGATTACAAATTATTCATTCACTTTGTTTTCATTAAGAATTCTTTTGTTTTTAAGGCGCGTCATCGAGCTTGCCGCGTCATCGAGCTTGCCGCGTCGTGGATTTTAAAGTCCATAGTACTGGCAGACTATGGTGCCATGACTGGTAAATTGTTGCTATACACATCATGAGTTGTGTGTATGTAGCGTCTTTGTTACGAGACAGATATTGTGCTGTGATATGGCATCACATCTGCTTGCTTGCTTGGTACAGCATGTGATATGAATTCGCATTGCGACCTGAAGGGTCATTTGCTTTGTTGCGTCTCTGTTGCTGAAGACATGTAGCTTGCTGTGACGTAGCATCACATTCGCTCCGTTTCTGTTTGGTGTGTCGTCCCACCCAACCACTCCCCTTAAAAACAGATCTACGATTGAGAAGAGTAGGTGGTAAGTATTAGTCATTCCTCTGTTATGATCAGTGTGACAGGTGCCGGAGGTTGACCCGTGGCAGAGTTGCCATGGTTAGGATAAACGATAAAGGACTGGGTGGCTAATCATCCTTACTTGCAGCCAGCGGCTGAATTGCGAAGGACGCAGATCAACGTGGCCGTGCCGAGGCATATCAAAGGCGCTCCAAGCATGCAGCCGCCAACGACACAGTTCAGACTGCACGGATCACAGCTGAGATGTTAGGTGTTGATTTTATGGAGGGAGGAAAACCGGAGGACCCGGCGAAAAACCCTCGAAGCATAGGAGAGATCAACTACAACTCTACGCACATGAGTCCAAGCCCGACAACGGGGTCATTCCCAAGCGGTCACACATCCAAGTACTAACCTCGTCTAACAGGGCTTAACTTTTTTGGTGAGAGGCAGCGCGCTAACAGCACACGCCACCCGTGCTCCCCTAACTCCCCTACTTAACCTCTTTTGCTTGGCGAAGCAAGAAGTGGCTTCATGTCTTCGCGCATTTTTGGCACCTACCCCCAAGATTAGCGAGAAGTTACGAAACATTGAACACGCTACTCAGAAGTCTCGGCACTTACTTGCTCTACTGAACATTCCGTTGAGCTTAAATCCAAATGCGTCAAGGCATTTGCTTGCGCTAAGAAATCACAAATAACCTAAAACAAAAATACATAACCAGTAATTTGTGGACTCGGCTGACCATTTCTTTAAAATTTAAAATTTAAAAGTATAATCGTCATTTGAACTTACTATGACGCCGTCGACTTTGAGAAGGTTGTTTGATAAACTTAACCTATCACAAAAAAAGACAAATATTAACTCAAAGAAGTTCAGTGTTGTAAATTGAAAGTAATTATTCTGACCTAAAGAGTTTGGAAGTATATAGATATGGTACGTGAATACATGTGCCAGTTTGGTGTAATATAACAGGGATCCGTAAAGGGGAATTGGGTAGCCCGAACCAAAAACTACTCGTAAATGAAAAAGTAGCTTCACACATCAAAAGTTGGTTTCTACTGACCTTGTTAATGACGTTGACATATACTTGCTATTTTTCAACATTTGACCAATCGTTGAAGCACCTAAAGGACCAAGAGTAAGGACAAATTAAAAATACCAGCATCAGCACTAGTGCCAGAACCATGCTACCATGCTAGGACCAGCACAAGTACCAGCACCGGCACCAACACCAGCCCCAGTAATAATCAGCATGAGCACTAGTACCAGTACCAGCACCAGCACCAGAACCAACACTAACACCAAAACCAATACCAGCACCAACACCAACACTGACACCAGAACCAACACTGGTACTACAGTAGTACCAACACCAGTACCACCACTAACACCAACACCAATCCCAGTCCCAGCTCAAACACTAGCACCAAGTTGTGTCCATTACTGTTGTGGCAATAGAAGCGTTCCGTAAAATATTGTTGCAATATATTCAAGTTGAACAATTCATTTGATAAGATTTGTTGACAACTTCCTGTTTTGAATCCTGTTTTGAATTTGATTGGTGTTTAGCAAATAACCCTGTTTCTAATTTACAAACCAGAAACCAATCAAATTCAAAACAGGAACCATACCAAACTTAAAAAATAGAACCATAAAATAATGTACTGTACCTTTATTAGTAATACCAGTTTCATGAAGATTTAGTGAAGCTAATCCATGAGAAAGTTTGGAGAAACCACCTACCAGATGAGTTATTCCTTGAAGATGAAAAAAGAAAACCAAAAATAAATAATTAGGTTACCGGTAATACTTATAGTGTATACATATTATGCATTGGCACTGTACCTCTATCTTCTGCTGATAAGTTGTTGGATAAATCAATCTTTTCTAAAGCTGACTTTGGATTTGAAGTCAAGGCAGTTGCCAGTTTCTGACAAAATTCCCTAGGAATGCAAAACATACATGTATAAAGAGAAAAATCCATATTTGTGACTGTATTGGATGGAATACTACAAACTTTCAAACAGAGCCCTTCATCAGACTTCACTATGCCCTATAAAGTTAGGTCCCACCTGTCCAATGGAGAATTTCCAAGCATTTACACATGCCAAATATTTTCAAAATGATACATTACATGTACTTATAAAAATGGTCTACATTCACCGAAGTATATTACCTTCCCAAAGAAACTCCATCAAGAACGAGCTCCTCAATTGTTGTTGATCGTTTTATCACCTTGGCAATAACTTCTTGGATCTCCGCAGACTATAACAAAATATATAATTTATATAATTGAAACAAACAATTCTTTTTTGCTCCACGCAGTTTAATTCAAACAGCTAAAATTTGTGTAACTTACCAATTTATAAGACACACACATAAGCTTTGTAAACCAAGCATTGTATTCAAGGGTAGCAATGACTGGTACAAGCTCTCTAAAAGTAATTTACATTATAATTTATATTAAAGTTTGGCTTGAAAAAAAAATAATTAAAATTGTTGTACATTGAAATATATGTCTTGAAAATTATGTAAAATAAAAATTCTACATTATATTTTTATTTCACTGTAAGTACCACAATTTCACTATTAAGCAACATACCTCATTAACCTGGTACACAAAAGCATCTCAATACATTATTTCTATATTTACCTTGGTTCTAGGTGGTCAAAATCTTGAATATTAAATTCTTTGGTGTCATGAGATAAGTAAATGGTGTCTATATCCTAAAATACAACCCAGAATTGCCAATGGTTAAAAAATTAAAAGATTCACAAAACATGTTTTGGAATATACCACTTACAGTGAAACCGGATGTTCTTTACCGCAAGACCTAATGCAATATTGACAGAAACATTGACTAGCTATAAACGACACACGATGACTCCTTGGCAAGTTGCTAAAAATTCACATTTGAAATATCGAACTTCAGATAACACGAAGTTAATTACTTAGAGTTAGTTGTTCAATGTTGCTATCAATATTGCAAGGTCATGTGGGAAAGAACATCCGGTTTGACTGTAAGCCCACCACACTCACAAATACCTATAAATCGCATGTGATTTTTTTGTTATGACCATCTTTTCGAGTACCCGTACATATTTGTACAAATGTTTAACATGCTGTGACATCTTATTAAAGGTATATATGATTAAGCTGAGATCTGGCACTGAACTTACCCAAGCCACTTCTTCCAGAAATGGCACTCCATAGTGATCACAAATGCATGCATATGAACGTGAAAACGCACCTGAAATTTTTTTTTAAAAAAACAGTGAAATTTATGCATCACAATATTTTAATCAGTGATGGATCCAGCTTGATCTGGTAGGGGGGGGGGTGCTGCAGGGGCGGATCTAGAATTTTTTTTAACCTTAGTAAACCATTCCTAGGGGGGTCCTGGGGCATGCCCCCTGGAAAATTTTTGAAATTTGGACCTCTGAAATGGCATTTCCTGCATTCTGACGGTACTTTGAAGAAAGATTTAAAAGTTTTAAATCATGTTTTCAATAGCGCATTTTATCAAACCTGGAAGGTGGCAAATAAATTTAGGGATAAAGCGGACGTTTTATTATGGATTTTATTAGGGATATCACAAGGAAGCTAGACATTAGAAATGTGATTGACATTTTCAATGAAATCCACATCGCATCCCACTGCAGCAAGGCACTAATTGAGTAATTGGCACCCCCCCCTGCACCCCCTTGGCCAAGGGCCAGGGGGGGTCTGCATCCCCTGTAAATCCATCACTGATTTTAATCAACTTTGTTAGAAAGATGAAGTATTTTCTAACAAATGTACTTACCACAAGGACCTGCCTCTATTAGACTCTCAGAACTTGTTAATTTATTTACTATATTATTGATAGTTTCCAACTTGTCACTTGGTTCAATGTCTTTTCTGAGAGATTCACTACAAAACAATTACAAACAACAATGAAAAGCCTTATAAAATTAACATGAATGGTAGCCATATGTTTTGTTTTGGAAGGTCCAAAACATGCTAAACTAAGTTAATACATGAAAAAATTGATGAAGCGTGGCCAGGATTATACATAATGAAAAGACAAACGTTCTCTGACCAAGACTTTTTATTCACGTTCACTTTTTATTATCCTGTTGAATTGTGGAACGCCTAGTAATCTGATACAATGTTATTAACCTAATGAGTTATTTTATTTAGTATAATGCTATACTGTTCGGGTAATGGTTTTGAGTTATTGCTGCAGTCTGGCAGCCGAAAGCTCGAATTAAATTTAAATATTTGGTCAGAGAACGTTTGTCTTTTCATTAAGTTAATACAATTGTATAAAAATATTTAAAAAAAAGTTAATAAAGGAAATAGATCTTACTCTAGATTTCCTCCTGGGAAATTTATTTTCGTATTAGCTATTAGTTGACCAATTACATTATTTGCACTTCCTGCTTTTGTTAAACAAAACTTGGCTTGCTTAATTTCACCATATTTAATGACAACCTAGCAGATGATCAAGAAGAGTAAAACAAGCTAAGTTCAGTTACTTGATAAAAATCACTAAAATGCCAGAGCAAGTAGAATACATTACTCTAGCTTAAATAGAATGTAAGTAATATATCATACACGAGAAGCTATTTATTATCTGATTTGAAAACACCGAGAAGTGTGTTGAAAAATGAGGCAATAGCCGAGTTTTTAACTCACTCTATTTTGAGGTGTTTTTAAATCACATAATAAATGGTTTTCAAGTGTATGGTATAGCTTCTCAAACAAATCAGTATTTTAACCCTTTCACCACCAGACCTTTTCCCTTGATGAGTAAAATCGTCTGGCATTAGCCAGACTAAAATACTAAAGGGCCAACATGGTGGTGAAAGGATTTTAAAGAGAAATTTGAGGTAAAACTTGTCTTAATTTATGGGCATTTATTACAACATTTCACAACAACATGTCGGTAACTGATTTCCATTATGTTTTCTCATGAATTATTAATGAGTTTGAGAAGTGCAAATAGCACACAAGTGTCCACTGACTCTTTGTCGGACTCTGTGAATTTGCAGATCACACCAGCAGCTCTGGTTTTCACCTTGCCCCTTACGTATAGAAATCCTGGGTGCAGGTTCCTGATTGAATAAATAACTTTGCCGAGTACGATCGGAGGAAGACCCTTACCTGTTCAGGTTTCTTGCTTTCAATAGCATGGATATCTAAGATATGTACACTGAAGTCAAGCTATAATAAAATACCCAAATTTAATAATTACCTAATTTACAAACATTAAAATCTAAAATTTATATAAAGTACAGTAAGCTGGCATTTACATACAGGTCAACCACAGTCGGAGGCAGCCAGAAGGCCCTTCTTTCGTTTAGCTGCTACCCTAAGGCAGGGGTGGGTACCACTCCTCTCCCAGATGGTGTTGATTTTGCGGAGGGAAGAAAACCAGATAACCCGGTGAAAAACCCTCGGAGCACAGGAGAGACCAACTAAACTCTACTCACATGGTCCAAGCTCGAGAACAGGGCTGTTCCCAAATGGTCACCCATCCAAGTACTAACCCTGTCCAACCGGGCTCAACTATTGGTGAGAGGCAGCATGCTAACAGCACACGCCACCCGTGCTCCCCTGTTGGTATTTAAGTATACAGTAATATAGGCCAATGCTATAGGTACAGAGTTACTTCTTACAGGGTGGGACAGTAAAGTAGATGACAAGTACCATATTTACCTTATAAGGACCTTTGGTGTTTGGAGTGAGAATAAAAAAACGAAAACTTGTTACAACCTAATTGGAAAGATCAAAACAAAAGTTAAGTTCATTTGGTCTGATAATGACTTTCGAATAATAAAGTCAAAGGAACAAGAATTCTAGTACTACATGCAGATGTACTACAACAGATAATTTTCATCTGACATCACTGTACCTGTATTCATTATTGGTGTACCAAAACAATGAAATGACAGCCATATTGGTGTATACCCCCCCCATCCCCCAGGCAACCCCGGGGACAATGCAGAAAATCAAATCCCAGGGGTGGGGAATTGTTTTATTAATTTTGTCCCGGGGGTAAAGGGTGGGGATGCAAGGAGGTGTGGGAGTCTGGTAACTAAAGTATTCCATATTCAAAATGCCGACAAATTCATTGAAAGATTTCTCAGGGTGCTGAAAAAGTGAAAAAAACTAGAGCTCAAAGAAACAGCAACAGAAAGGAAGCAGCAAC
The DNA here is from genome assembly GCA_035771165.1 of Paragorgia papillata. NCBI lineage: Eukaryota > Metazoa > Cnidaria > Anthozoa > Scleralcyonacea > Coralliidae > Paragorgia > Paragorgia papillata. The sequence continues at coordinate 2,582,526 of JAWNZC010000025.1, read as the reverse complement.
AGAAATGAGCCACTGTTTAAGTTAATTTACATTTGATGTTAAAATGTGTTTAATTATACATTTGTTTGATGATAAAACTCATGTGTTTGGTATTAGTTTTTCAGCCTTGCCCCGGGGTGGGGAATTGTCAAATTTCAAAATCCTGGAGGTGGTGAATTTGCCATGAGCTTCATAAAAAATTCCAAATCTCTGGGGTATTGCCCAGGGAGGGGGGAGGGGCTTGGGTGATGGTTACAGGAAGAATTGATCCATGCATAATTGTTCTAAATCTAACCACAAATTAATAATGTTGCAATTAAACAGTTCTGCTACAATTGCTGCTCATTTGATACCTAATCAGTCTATACTTCTAACTCTATATTAAAAGAACATGTCATAACTTGAAAAGCTGAAAATGATATGTAAAAATCATTATCATAAACACCATTACAGTATAGACAGAATAATAATACAGGGTAGGGCAAAATTAGCACAATTCATGAAAATTCGCGACTTACATGTAAAATGTTCTGAATTTAGAAACATATTTTACAGAAACTTTAATAACATCGTACCAATAATAATAATATAGAAATGATATTACATGCAAAAAGGTTGAGTTTAGAACAATATTGGCTATAAAATGAATACAAAAATGTGTAATTTACTCAAAGAGCGACGCTGTTTTTAAAGAGATTGATGTTTCCTGTCTAAATATTCCAAGCTATTAGGTTCTGTAAAATATTACATAAATACTTTCGACTAAAGCAAAGTTTGAAATCCCTCAAATAAACCTCTGGTCTTTTTGTTAATTAATACAATCATGATTTTCCCATTTACTTATATTGATAACGCTGGTTTGGTGCCAGTAAATTCTTTTGAAATCCCCACTGAAACCCCATTAGTAATTTATTTGCTTCGGATCGAAAGGGTATATTTGTTCAACTTTCGTGCCAAGCTTTTGACTTTTAAAAAGCAATTTAGCAAGTTAACACAATAGCTGTTCTTATGTGTACAACTTCATACTGTACAATACATAAATCCTAAATTATTATTACTCACCAAAATTCGTGTTTCGATCTTGTCCCCTCCCTTCAATTCTAGTTTTATCGTCTTCACAAGCTGAATTTCGCTCTTCTTTCCAATGGCGAACTGGATTAAACCTTGGCGAGACAAAATAACATTAATTGTGCTTCACTCGACATGACAAAGACTGGAAACTTTAAACAATTTTTTTCAAGTGATTTATAATAGATCGAATATAAACAACACGACAAATGCTGGCAAACAATCGAATGAATTCCCCCACCTTTGTCGTAAGTCGGCGAGTCACTTCCTTCGTTCTTCGCCATATTTTGTAATCTGATCAATGTGCGCGGCCAAGAACGAGAAATACGAGCGGACTAGTGAAATTCCATGATGTCGCAAAATTCACCGGTTTGAATCATATTCCGCCATGACAGCCTTGACGGGGACTGGCTCTGCCGGTGAAAAATTGCAGGAAACAAATTTGGCTACTTCGTTGCCAAATATGGACTGATGGAATATGAAGCATCCCTGACGGCTGACCCCCACCCCCATGCACAGTGGCAACCTGGTGGGGTAGAGCAAGTATAGTGTAATTCTGGTGGTTTGCCTCTTGTCCGGACAAGGACTCCACAATACTGGCATATGGCTATTTATGTAGTTTGTGGTTGACATTTATTATTTATATGTATATACATGTACATACTCACAAGTTTAAAACAATACAGGGCAAATCCAATCACTATACACAATACTACAGTATGACTGACATATACATACTACATATATATATATTATTATATATATATATATATATATGACAATGTATGCTGCATTGTTTGAGTTCAACTAATATTTGAATCTTAATATTTGTTGACCGCAGATTGTCTAAGCTGTTTATATAACAGCCTTCCATCCTCAGTATTATATTATCCACCTGAGGAAAAAAACTGGCGTTAGCCAGAGCTTGGTATCATTTTACACGTCATAAAGTAAAACGGTAAACACTGCCCGAATTCTCACTTATCGTTTTACGAATGAACTCAAGACCTGGGACAGTGTGTGTACTTCAAACTATTTCTCTGCATAAATTAACGTCGTTCTATTTTCTGATCTAAGACGTGTGAAGTGGTTCAATCTGTAGTAGCTGATTAATTATCATGACTTCAGTCAGACTAAAGTACACCTTTGGGGGTAAAGATATATAAAAGAGAGTTACATAGTTTAACCTTCTGACTAAATATTTGGGCATTATTTACCAGTACTGTAATCAAAGCAAATTCGAAGAGAGATAGGTGAGAGATTGGAATAATATGTATAGGTTAGTGACTGAAACCAAGGTCACTACACTGGTTATTAACCCCGAGGGCCGCAGACCCGAGGGTAATAACCAGCATAGTGACCGAGGTTAAGGTCACTAACCGACTTAGTTTATTCATGACACAGATGATATTTGTCATTATTTAACAAAAAAATGGTATTCTAGACGTAATTTTAAAGCGATATAGTAGGTCATTTAATATGCAAGGTCAATAACCTATATATTGACCGCGGCACATCAAAGATAATTTATGCATGAATAAACTAAGAGTAAGGTATAGACTTCATATTAGTGTACAGTTATATTATATAATAGTTCCTTTTTCCCATGCTACATTGCAATATTGTCATACATCATTGAAGCTTGACAAGTTGATCACCTGCAGACTATATAAACCTGCACATGTTCCAAGAATATTTTATCAGAAATTCAACAGAGGTCTTTATTTAAATTGCTGTTTACAAGAGCAGACAATGCCCCCTGCTAGCAGTGTTGTTCTAAACAAGAATTGGTATTTATACATAAAAGGAGCTTGACAAAAAAAAAATCTTCCCTAGACATTGACAATTAGCCAAATTGCCTGGCCAAAAGCCTCTCTCACTCTGGAAAAAAGCTGAATATTTGTCGAGTATCTTACCTAAATAAAACCATTTATTTATTCATTCCTTTATTCATTTATTAATTCATCTGAATTCAACTAATTGTCATGAAAAATAACACCTAATTCCAACAATAACATGAAGAAACAAACAAACACTTAGAATAAAACAAGCTTGAATAATTTCATAAAAATGTTATGCAAAATTATATTCTGATTATAAAAACTTTGAAGTTTTAGTCTTAAATGTCTTTCTAAGTAATGATCAAATTCTTTCAATATTTTGTAGTAAATTAAGTCCTTGATTTCCCTATTAAATATATTATTCTATAACTTTCCTTCAAGAGTAAGCTTTCTATCGGATACCACAATACCATCACTATCAGCATAAACATAATCATTGGGCCTAAAAGTAGCACCAGCAAATGTCACTGGGATTCCTCTTAATCCAACATTTCTTTTCTCTGTTTTTCTCGGTATTGATGCCAAAGCCTTCACTCCAATATCCATTTGTGCCAGAATTTCTGTATCTCTAAGACAACCAAATATAATTATCCCATTCCAATTATTGTTAATAGCAGATGCTACAATGTTATCACCTACCAAAGCTCTTCTCATCGACCCACCTCCATCCACAACCAAAACCTATAAAAATCAGAGTGGAGGGATCACTAAGTATACTGTATTTGGAAAACTGGTACAACAAAAAATAAGCAAAGGCAATAAGCAAGGGTGCACATTCAAAACCTTTTTTATTCAGGGGTGGGGGGTGGTGCTTCTTCTTCTGGGACCAACTTTTTTTATCAGTCTATTTGACAATAAAGCTTACCATCCCCCCTTAAACTCACCCCCTCAAGTTCCCAAGCGGCAAGCACCATCAGGATGATCAGGACCAAAAGTCTGGTAGACAATTCAGGACTGACCTTCAAGAGTTAAGGGGTATATCACACCCACCCCCTTGATGTGCACCCTGAATATAGGCTCTTCAGAGCCACTCTTGTGGCAACCTCGTATTTAATTGGTCAAATAACCCATTAATTATGACCAATAACTTTTCCCACGGTGTTTTTACATGTACTGTATAAATTTGTTACATTTCATAATTTGCAACATTTCATTTCTCATGTAAATAAAAACAGTAATAATTCCAAAACTGAAAAGCCCATGGTTGGCAAACTGACAACATTAATAAAATCACTGCTTTTTATTCGGATCACACTTCACAGTGATCAGATCCAATCACTTGGAAAAAGCCACTCCAATTTAGATTTAAAATACTGTAGTTTCCGACTTTTTTGTGAAGAGCCGCAAAATTTGACCATTAATAGTGATCTCACATTTCCGTTTACACCAAGCTCTTTTGGCTTATTAAAGATTGTGAATAAAGACGAAAAGGGAATCCGATTTGTGATATTGAGCCTCATCCCGACATCCCGTATAAAGCTTTGGTATAAAGCCTTGGCACTTTTGGATATTCGCGGTTTGATATTTTCAATAAATTAACTTGAGTGAGGACTCTTCACTGAAATCATGATTTTTATAGTGATATGAAAACCTAGTTATACAACCAGTAGCTATAAATTACCAATTTATTTTTTACATTTATTTTTTGGTATTTTTAGTTAATTCCTTACCCTTCCCTCCCCCGGTTCGCCCAGAGCAGCTTTCACAAAAGAATTGTCCTCGTGGCACTTCACCGTGGAGATTTTGCCGCCAAATTTAATCTTTCTCCCAAAATCTCGAAACACAGGCTCGACATACTGAAGAGAGTCTCCATGGGCATCACAAAGGTCCGCTGTATTCATGGCAAATGTACTCAAAACTCTTCGAAAAACTGAGACACGTGTAAACATTCCTTGCAATCGATTAAGACGTCAATGTACTAGATAACATACGCCAAACTGCTCTCTAAGTGGCCGCTTTTTCTTCGGAAACTCTTCGACACAAAATCGGATAATTTGGCCAAGTTGTCAACACGTTTGCGCATGCGTGAATTCGCTGGAGTAAACATTGCAAGAGATCAAAGTGGGAAACTGCCGACAGCAACCAGACAGTGAAGACTAAGGGCGCTTTCCAATTGACAAGGTTAGACCGGTCAGTCCGGCCAGAATGGACTTGCTTTTGATTAGGACCAAATTTTCCAGTCAGACCATCCCAGGCCTCAAACGAATCATGGACTGACCGGTCTAACCGTGTAAATGGAAAGCCCCCTAAGTAAGACTCGACTATTCATTTGTGTTTTAAAAAAAGTGTAAAGAAAATTACGAAGGGGTAATTTCAGAATGTGTTATAATATTGACAAAGAAGCCATGCACAAATTACCTACCTAATTATCTTTTTGGTAGTATGCTTATATTTTTAACTTTTGCGTCGGACTTAATTTTAGCCATTTGGGGGTCATAACATACCCCCCCCCCCTAGCGACGCCAGCTGGTGTCTTCGCAGAGGTCCGCCCCGGAATTTTGATCCGATTTTGATCCGAGCTGTAAACAAGCTTTTAGGGCACTTTCATTTTCTGACCATTTCACGATCAATTTTGTGGAAACTATCTTCTACGGTATTTAGCGGTTCTATCTTACAACAAGATCTGAAAAACATTGCTTTGTTTCACTATTAAAAGCTTTAAAGCCTTTAAAAACCTTCAGTTGTCGAACCAACAGGGAACACTATTACCCACAATATATGTTGAAACAGTTCTGGTTTACCATCAGATTCTGCGCTCGCCGTGCCATACTCGTATAAAGAATAGTCTTTTGGCCTTGTTTTTCCTAAAGGGCTTTTACTGAGGTAAGTACTAGTAATTTTTTCACAATACAATGTTGTAAACAAGTACAGTGACGGAAAGTGACGAACGCGTGACAAGTGGCCAGCCAGGCTGGCGCCTCTAAATTATCCGAGGTTTTTCTATGATCTTTACACGTTTTCTCACTGATTTTGAAAAATACTTGAAAATATAGTCCATTAACCTCTCCACTAACAGTAACAAGGCTCCAAACTCTAAAAATAATTAAATAAAGAAGAAAAATAACCTCGGGAAGTACACGATTATGCGTGCGTCATGCTTAAATTTTGAAGCTCGTTTTTTTGGAAACGCCTCAAATGACTATTTCTTGCTAAATAAACACAGTTTTTTTTACATTGACCTATACCTAGATAATTGTTCTGTAACCTAATGGGTTTATTTTGTGAGAAAGATAATTTTACTATCAATTATTTCGCATTTTGTAAGAGTATTTTTTTCAACTTTTTATCAAGAGGATCATTTTTTGCTCCCAACTCCCAAGGGGGATTTCTAAAAACTAACCAATAGAAAGTGGATAAAAGGAACCAATCACAGCTAACTTCCGGAAAGTTTTGGCCAATGAAAGCCGAGGATTCGCCCAGCGCCAGAATGAGTTTGATCCAAAATATTTTTGGGGCATTCATTCTCTGGGACATTCGAAGAGGAAGAAGGTTGTGTATTGGCAGCGACCAAACGCAACTCAAGTACTGACCCGAATTGAAGAATTCGGTCGGGAAGTGTTCCTGGTAGTAAGTATAGGTATGTTTATACATTGTTTCATGATTTTTTTTCTAAAATATCTCGAATTTCTACCACAGGTTGCCTCTGAGTCTCGTCGGCCGACACAAGTCATTTAATAATAACGCGAGCGGCTTTGCCTTCGGGCACCTTTTAGCTTCGGTGTTTGAACTTCGTTTTGCTTTCTTTTCGAATAAGCTGTCGGAGAAAAGACTCGGGAACTACAGCCGAACGTTTGCCAACAAAATTTCCTTCGAATTTCTGTTACAGTGTAAATTTTCTCTTGAAAGTCCGGTTCGTCACTTCGACGTTTCACTGCATGCATGTTTACAGACTCGTGAATGTCCCGCCAGCCTCCAGCCAGTCCAGGTCTAGTTTTTGGTTGAAATTTCATTTGGTTTTCAATTTAAAGTCGGGATAAAGATTCGGCAAATACTGGTGAACAATTTAAAGATATTTTTGTTGAATTTTCGAAAAATTTCAGCCGGCAAATGTCTTCGAAGTCCGAAGGTCTCGAGTGCCGGGCTGCCGGCTCGCGTACGCCATTGTCGTCTTTTTGTGCTCAGCCAAGGATGAAATAACTCGAAGTATCCTTTCAGTTTTTGAATAAACAGTCGAACTAAAGTTTCGGAAAGTACTGCTGAACGTTTTACGGCAAATTTTCGTTGAATTTCGATAAAAATTCGGCGTATTTCGGCCGAAAGGCTTCTAATATTTTCGCGTCTAGCTTCGGTCTTTGCCTTTGGTTTAATTATTGTTCATGAATAGTCGTATATATCGTTTTGCTTTTTTGAAAAAATGTTGAATATGTTTCGAAGAGTGCTGTGTAATGTTTTACGGTATTTTTTTGTTGAATTTCGGTAAAAATTTTGCGGAGAAATTTCTTCGGAAATGTTTCACGTGAACAACACGGGCCGGGATCGGCCGGGTGCGAAGTCGAAGTCTGTACATGTTGTTTACAGTACAAGGAATATTTTCGTACAAGACTTGTTCTGTAAAAAGTATAACAGTGAAAGTTGTTTTTCTTTGTATTGATTTTCAACCATCCGCTTGCGAGTCGAGAAGAATTTTGGAAACGAGCCGACCTGCACGGCAACTGGATTCCTGCATAGATTCCTGGCACTTGAAACAAGAAAGGACATTGCAATGCTTTTGAAGCTCGTACGGTGTCATGTTACAAAGATAAAAGCCTGGAGCTTTCATGAAGAAAAACAAATAATATTTCAAACATTTTTAATGTTGGTTCATGGCACTGAATCAAAATATTAAAGCCGAAACAAAGGACAATGAATATTTCGATCAGTATCTCGTTTATACGAAGATAAAAGCCTGGAACTTTCAAGAAGAAAACCCAAAAAATATTTCGGAAAAAAATTATTGCGTACTTTACTAACCTTTAGTAACATCTTCAAAGCAGATAAATTATTTATGACTTTTGGTTAGGTATCTTGCGTTTTATCCAACTTGAGAAAGGGAAGAATGATTGTTGTCTTCAATGTGGCGGACAAACCGAGCCTGAAATCGACTTTCCAAAGCCAAAGGCTTGAAATGAACGTTCTCCTATTGTTCGGAACTCAGAATGAATAAACCTGTCAGAAACTGACAACACGGACGGCGCTTTTCAAAGCACTTACAGGATTTAACTGTGAAAAAAACATATATCTCAGCACCTTTGAACAAATTTTACTTTTTTCGGACTTTGCAGAATTTTAACACGGCTTCTAAAATATACTGCGATATTTCGTAAATTCTAATTAAAATATTCTCAAAGCGAATGCGTAATTATAAAGTAATCACTATTAAACATTTTTTTCCTTTTCAATTTCAGGTGAATTGGCGTTCATTTGCAGCAAGCGGGATTTCGTTGTTCTCCGTAAAATGCGGTTTCATGCTTCCACCAGCTTTTCTCTGGTGCTTAGCTTAGCGGTCTAAAATAGTACAGTTACCATCAACTTTATGCTTCCACCAGCATTTTTCTGGTGCTTAGCAACCTAAAATACTATGGCTATAAGGGGATCTTCATGGACATTTATGGATACAGGTGGATTTTCATGGACGTTTATGGATATATGGGTGTCCTGTATGGATAACATGGACTTCAATGGATATTCACGGATGTAGAGCAAGCAAAAAATGGATTTGGTTAATGAGGTTAGACCTGGTGGTCTTTAAGTAATTATATAATAAATTAAAACTAAAGTATTTCAAGCTAGATCAGAATTAGGCAGGACAAGCAAAGGTTTTACCAGACTATGCTGATGTGAGAAAATCCATTAGAATCTGGTAAAGTCTTACTTGAATTTATTAGCTAGATGGGTACAAATTGTATCCTGATCCCAACTCCTGGTGGACAGTTGGTGGACATAATCTGGTGGAATACATCAATGGTGGATGCATGGTCTTCTATGTAGTGATGCATGATGTTTTTGTAATAGTAATTGTAGAATAATTGTAATTTGTTAAATGCTTCCATCACTGTTGTGGTGCTTAGCAGTCTGAAATACAAATGTTAACCATTAACTTCATGCTTCTACCAGCTTTTGTCTGGTACTTAGCAGTCTGAAGTACAACCAATAACTTCATGCTTCCACCACTGTTGTTGGTGCTTAGCAGTCTGAAGTACACTTCCACCACTGTTGTTGGTGCCTAGCAGTCTGAAGTACAACCAGTAGCCAGTAAGCTTCTACCAGTACCACTGTACTTGTCTGGTACTTATAGCAGTCTAAAATAAAGTAACCACATACTCTTGTATATATATAGTTGTTATATGACAATAGTAATAAATAATGCATGCAATAACCTGTATTTAATACTGTATAATACATATACTTGTACTATAATGGTGAATCTAATAAAAATAGAAATAATACATGTAATATACCTGTATAATACTTTTACTATAATGGTGAATCTAATAAAAATCTTAAAAAAAAAATAAAGTAGAGTTTTTAGGTACCAAAGACAAGAACATCATCCCTATATTTGGACCAGGTGTGTGTATAATATTTTTTGCTAGGAAGCATAGTGTAGAATGTTTATAGCAACAGAAATAATTAAATAATCCAAGTTACAGAAGGAAGTGGGATTCATTTCCTAGTGATGTCACTGGAGGTAATAGTTAATTAACATTTTAAAATATGCATGTATGACCACCAGGATTATGGGTTAGATTAAGTTCATGAAGAATCCCAATCAATCACTCCTTGGCAATTTTAGTAAGCAATGGTTGTGAGATATTGTGAAGATCCTTCATGGGTTTAGTCTATTATTAAATGTAAATATAGTTTAATTAGCAGGATGGCCCACTAAGGGTTCCTATTGCCTTTTGGAGTACAAATTGTACCCAAAACACAACCTAGTCCCAGGCTCTCTCTCAGCATCAATTTTCCGGGCGGAAAGCGCAATCGTAAAATAAAATTAAGAGCTCACATCATATACGCGCGTGCTTCAGAATTCTGGGATTAGGCTGCCCAAAACAAATAATATCTTGTATCCAAGACTTGTTTTACTACAAAGTAAAATATGTTAAGGGTGACAAGTGTGCGAATTAATTAAGCGCTTCATAATTAGGCGCTAGCATTGCGCATAATTTGGTTCCTTAATTAATAAACTCTAAAATAATTAAATGCGGGTTACACTTCGATTATAAATTCGGCACCTTCGGTAAAAATCCGATTCGGAAAACACAACAATTGTAATAATGTAAATTTACTTTTAAAAATAAACAAATAATGTAGTGTGTGTTCTTTCTTTTAATGTATTTAAGAATTTGTGTATAACTTATTGCTTTGCAGGTTTTTGTAGGAAACTAAGTTTTTTTTTAGCAATTCGGCACCTTCGGTTAAAAATCTGATTCCGAAAGCCCAACAATTGTAATAATGTAATTTCATAAATTTACTTTTAAAAATAAACAAATAATGTAGTGTGTGTTCTTTCTTTTAATGCATGTACGAATCTGTGTATAACTTATTGCTTTGCAGGTTTTTGTAGGAAACTAAGTTTTTTTTAGCAATTCTGCACCTTCGGTTAAAAATCTGATTCCGAAAGCACAACAATTGTATATAATGATGTAAATTTGCTTTTAAAAATAAACAAACAATGTAGTGTGTTATTGTAATGATGTAAATTTGCTTTTAAAAATAAACAAACAAGTGTGTTATTTCTTTTAGTGTATGAATCTGTGTATAACTTATTACTTTTCAGGTTTTGTAGGAAACTAACAATTTTTTTTTTTAGTTTGTGGAGGTTGAGACAGTGTGTATGCAATGAGGTCGATAGAGCGACGTCAGTGTGTGTGTATGTGGGAGAAATTGTAGTTTTTACACTAACAAGTTTTCTTTTTTCTTTTGCAGATCTGATGGATGTGCAAAGAGTTTTTGAAGTATTATTTTTTTTCAAACTTTGCAGGGTTTTTTTTAGGAAACTAACATCGCTTTTTTTCTTCTTTTTAGCTTGTGCAAGTTAGTATACAGGCAACAGATAGAAATTGTAGTTCTTAATATGCTAACAAGTTTTGTTTTTTCTTTTGGAGATAGATGTATAAATAGTTTTCAAAGTATTCTAATATTTTTTCAAACTTTGCAGGGTTTTTTTTAGGAAACTAATGTCATTTGTGTTTTCTTTTTAGCTTGTGCAGGTTGACACAGGATAGAAACTGTTGTTGTTCTTATGCTTAGCCTAACAAGTTTTGTTTTTTCTTTTGGAGATAGATGTATAAATCGTTTTCAAAGTATACTAATATTTTTTCAAACTTTGCAAGTTTTTTTAGGAAACTAACATCAGTTGCGTTTTCTTTTTAGTTTGTGCAGCTTGACACAGGCAGCAGATATAAACTGTTGTTGTTCTTATGCTAACAAGTTTTGTTTTCCTTTTGGAGATAGATGTATAAATAGTTTTCAAAGTATTGTTTTTTTCAAACTTTGCAGGGTTTTTAGGCAACTAACATCAGTTGTGTTTTCTAATTTTTGGCTTGTGCAGGTCGACACAGGCAACAGATAAAAACTGTTGTTCTTATGCTAACAAGTTTTGTTTTTTCTTTTGGAGATAGATGTATAAATAGTTTTCAAAGTATACTAATATTTTTTCAAACTTTGCAGGGTTTTTTTTAGGAAACTAACATCAGTTGTGTTTTCTAATTTTAGCTTGTGCAGGTTGACACAGACAACATATAGAAACTGTTGTTGTTCTTATGCTTAGCCTAACAAGTCTTGTTTTTTCTTTTGGAGATAGATGTATAAAATTAATAGTTTTCAAAGTATACTAACATTTTTTTCAAACTTTGCAGGGTTTTTTAGGAAACTAACATCAGTTGCGTTTTCTTTTTAGCTTGTGCAGGTTGACACAGGCAGCAGATATAAACTGTTGTTGTTTTTATGCTAACAAGTTTTGTTTTCCTTTTGGAGATAGATGTATAAATAGTTTTCAAAGTATTGTGTTTTTTTCAAACTTTGCAGGGTTTTTAGGAAACTAACATCAGTTGGGTTTTCTAATTTTTGGCTTGTGCCGGTTGACACAGGCAACAGATAGAAACTGTTGTTGTTCTTATGCTAACAAGTTTTGTTTTTTCTTTTGGAGATAGATGTATAAATAGTTTTAAAAGTATACTAATATTTTTTCAAACTTTGCAGGTTTTTTTTTAGGAAACTAACATCAGTTGTGTTTTCTAATTTTAGCTTGTGCAGGTTGACACAGACAACATATAGAAACTGTTGTTTTTCTTATGCTTAGCCTAACAAGTCTTGTTTTTTCTTTTGGAGATAGATGTATAAAATTAATAGTTTTCAAAGTATACTAACATTTTTTTCAAACTTTGCAAGTTTTTTTAGGAAACTAACATCAGTTGCGTTTTCTTTTTAGCTTGTGCAGGTTGACACAGGCAGCAGATATAAACTGTTGTTGTTCTTATGCTAACAAGTTTTGTTTTTTCTTTTGGACATAGATGTATAAATAGTTTTCAAAGTATACTAATATTTTTTCAAACTTTGCAGGTGTTTTTTAGGAAACTAACATCAGTTGTGTTCAGGCTAATTTTTAGCTTGTGCAGGTTGACACAGACAACAGATAGAAAGTGTTGTTGTTCTTATGCTTAGCCTAACAAGTCTTGTTTTTTCTTTTGGAGATAGATGTATAAAATTAATAGTTTTCAAAGTATACTAACATTTTTTCAAACTTTGCAGGGTTTTTTTAGGTAACTAACATCAGTTGCGTTTTCTTTTTAATTAGCTTCTGCATGTTGGCACAGGCAACAGATAGAAACTGTTGTTCTTATGCTAACAAGTTTTGTTTTCCTTTTGGAGATAGATGTATAAATAGTTTTCAAAGTATTGGGTTTTTTTTCAAACTTTGCAGGTTTTTGCAGGAAACCAACATTGTGTTTCTTTTTATCTGTAGCTTGTGGAGGTTGACGGTGTCTGTAATTATGCAATGTGATATTTCACAATATCATCTTGAGGGTTTTTCTCCGGGTACTCCGGTTTCCCTCATCAAAAAGCTATATACGCAACAGCTTGTTGTCAATATAAGTTAGGATTACATGCATGGTACAGTACACGAAATTCATACCAAAATTTGCGTATGGCAAATATTTTTTGAACCCTGAGTTGGGTGACAACCACAAACATTTTTTAATACCAATATTTAAATGAATTTTCGTGAACTTTATCGAAATTTGTCCATGTGGTAGTTTTCAACCCTTTTGAGGGCAGGCCAATAAAAAATCATATTATATTATCCACAGGGCAATATGTAGGATTTAATTGTCAGTGATTTAATATTTTCGGCCCTTTCTGAGCCCTTTTGAGGGCATATCAACCAAAACAAAAAGTGTGTCCATGCCTGGAACTAAATAGTTATTGGGTTGAATTCCCAGTACACACTCACTGCTAAGACCCATCTGTACAATAAATATATTTGTGTACACAACGTAAAAATCTCACAGCTTGTCAACAGGATGTGTTCGCAACAAGCTGATTGTAACAGATTGTAACAATGCTGTTGTATTAAACTTGTTGAAACAGTCGAACACATTTTGAGGTATGCGATTGACTGTTGTAACAATCAATCACATGCCTCAAAATGGCGATTGTACTCGACTCGTCCCCAGTCGTTATATCGTACGCAAAAAAAATTTAATTTTTAATTTTTTTATCGTATCAAAAATTCAAATCGGAAATAAAGGATTGTGCTGTGTTGAAATAATTGCTTATAACACTTTGACAATCCAATACAAGAGTAGTATCACAGAATTATAGATTATTCACCAGAAGTCCAACTTGTGTTTTAGTGAAAAACTTAACATTAAAAATATTCACTTACTTTTTGTTTGTTGGCACGAGTCTTCTCTACCTCACTAAATCTTCCTTTTAAATATTTCTTTTCTGAAGTATATTGTCGTTATGTATGGCAATAATGGCATGGCTTGTCCTTGCTACTGGAGGGAAAATATGAAAACAATTTCCAGCAGCTATCGGTAGTGCGCATGCCGCCGCAAATTGGCAAGCAGACAAACAGAGACGCAGACAGACAGACAGACAGACAAACAAACAAACAAACAAACAAACAAACAAACAAACAAACAAACAAACAAACAAACAAACAAACAAACAAACATACAGAAGACAGACAGACAGACAGACAGACAGACAGACAGACAGACAGACAGACAGACAGACAGACAGACAGTTCTTCCAAATACAATCGTAAAGGCAAAGATATTTCTGTTTTCAAAATATATGTACATAAAATTAATTTTAAATTAAATTTGCACACTGTCATATTTTATACATTTGCTGGGTAGGATTATGAGAATGCATATTACCTATACAAATGATACTAAATACATCCACAAATATAAATATTCAAACGTCGATATTGACTACATTTTATATAAAATAATAATCAAGTAACTATTGTAAGCAAAATAATTGTTACTTATAATACTTACAAACACATAAAAATATTAAATAAATTTTATAATATAACCATTGTAATTAGTAATAATATATAGTAATAATTTTATACATCCTGGATAATATAATTATAACTTGCATAAATACTTTTCTAGAATTTAAATTAGATACTGATATTTTATATTACTAAATAATATACTTCTTTCTAAAAATTTAGATTAGTTTTTCTTTAGTTATACAAAGTTAAGGGGATTCTCACGAAGAGCTTCATTTTTGAGTTAGCAGCCAACGGAACTGAACTTTTCATGTGTTTTTTTCCCTTCTAGATGGCAGACACATTGCGAATTTTGAGTGAATTAACTTTCATCTTGTTCGTTCTTTTGCTGAAAAGGTAAAAATTAATATAAATCGTAGAAATAATGGAAGAAACCGCAAGAAATGCAGTGGGTACGGTTAGAGTATTTGAAGACGTGATATTTGATTGAAAAGCATTTCCAGACTTGTGCTCAAACTGACTAATTGTTACCAGATAGATGCTCATATACTATAGCTCTGTTCATTATGTTGCTGCGTGATAGCGACCTGGTACAATCATATCAGTGTAGAGATCCTCAAGGTAGGTAGGCATAGGCGCGCAAACCAAGGAGATTAGGAGAAGGTGCAAGTAGGACAGAGGAGTGGGCCAAAAGAAATAAGAAGCGTGCGCACGGGCTTTCTCCTTCACCGTTTCGGCTTCCCGCGAGCTTTTGGCTCAGTCCTAAATAAAGCATTTTTCTTCCTGGCAGCAAAATCCAAAAATAAATATTTCATGCTAAACTAAATTAACGATTTCCCGCCTGATAGAATTTTTCAATTTTATAAGTTGTGATACCACCAGACTTGCAAGTTTGTATCTCAAAACCATAATTTATCTGAATGTGGTATCTATACATACTTTGAAATAGCGAACTTTTTCAATTGAATACTACGTAATACAAGTACTAGCGTCAAAAATCCAATTGCTGAAACAGTTGAATAAGATAAAAGCAGCTTGCATTCTTGCAAATGCACAATGACAGCTGCAGATGATAAATATTTCATTGTTTTCTAAAACAAATCGTTGCGTCATTTGCGCAAGGATATACGAAACTTAGACAGGTTAAGGTCATGTAATAAACCTTCAAAACGCTTTCGAATTGTTTACAAATCGCCGCTGGGTTTGGCAAGAATATAGAAAGATGAGTAATCGAATATGAAACCTGATATTCGATCAAAAGTGATGCCCATCAAAATTGTGTGACCGTGACGCTTTTCGATTTTTTGAAGAATAGGAAATTTATCTGTAAACTTTGACTTGGATTAAAAAAACTGACAAATATTTCCTGCAAGATACAAAAAATTTCCTGCGAACAACTTTTACAAAAAATTTCCTGCGAACAACTTTTACAAAAAATTTCCTGGCAGCGGCGCTGCCGGCGGCACACAGCAACAGAATCAGAGCTATCGTCAATTTATATATAACACAAACTATACAGTGCTATAGAAATAACACATATCCACGCAAGGAATTATGCGTCATATGTAACGTGGGAATTTACATGATTTTCAAGTACTTATATATAGAGTCATAGAGACTAATCCAGGAAGGGAGATTAATTATAAGGTTAATTATAAGATTACCGGTATATTACAGTCTGATAAGGAAGAACATATTAAATACTTTTGTTCTACGAAATTAATTGAACAATATCACGTCTAAAAATTACTACAGCTATGTCTCAGTGAAGGTACCAGTACTACAGGTGTTGTATACCATACTAATATTTTGCGTCGGTAATGGTTCAAATACGAGACAAGTACTTTCATAATCCGAGTACCTTTTATAAATTTTTCTCAAAACCAAAAAACAAAGAAAATCATCACGGTGGGGGAAGATTTGAAATTGGAAGAAGATTTTTGCAAATTTTCTTAGCAAATTTCTCGCAAAGTACAGGTTTGTTTGAGAAGCAAGTTCAAACACTCGATTAGTTAAAACACGACTTCAAAGTTCGTTAAAAAATCGGCTTCGTCTTTAATTTCGTACTATTAAGAAATTAAAAACCTACTCACAACAAACCATGGCTTTACCTGATAAACAACTCTGATCCTTCCCTCGACCTAAAAAATAAAAAAATAAAAATGTTTTTAAAAACATGACCGCCCTAGAAGAAGAAGAAGAAGAAGAAGAAGATGAAAGAAGAAGAAGAAGATGAAAGAAGAAGAAGAAGAAGATGAAAGAAGAAGAAGAAGATGAAAGAAGAAGAAGAAGAAGATGAAAGAAGAAGAAGAAGATGAAAGAAGAAGAAGAAGATGAAAGAAGAAGAAGATGAAATAAGAAGAAGAAGAAGAAGATGAAATAAGAAGAAGAAGAAGAAGAAGAAGAAGAAGAAGAAGAAGAAGAAGAAGAAGAAGAAGAAGAAGAAGAAGAAGAAGAAGAAGAAGAAGAAGAAGAAGAAGAAGAAGAAGAAGAAGAAGAAGAAGAAGAAAATGAGGAGGAGGAGGAGGAGGAAGAAACAGATGAGGATGATGATGATGATGATGATATGCTGATGGTAATATAATAATACTTTATTACGAAGATGCTTCTCACATAGATTATTAAAACGAACCTTGGGGGAAATTGTACAACGTTGTTTTTCCAAGTCAGCCAGTAGTTCTCCAGGTTCTAAACTACATATTGAAAAACACACCAAGAAACGTCAAATATATAAATAAATAAATAAATAAAAAATAAATAAATAGACGTTTGTCTGTAAAAGACGGCAGCTGATGCAAAGCCCTGATAACAAAGATATGCTTTATACACTAATAAAAAGTACTTACATAGTGATAGACTGTCTGTGGCCTGATCTACACGTCTGCAAACCCTTGACAATGTTACAGGAGACAAAATGATTTCGAACTATCGTAGGTAGAATGGGACCTTCTTCCTCGTCGACCTATTGCAAAAAAATAATAATTAGTTTTGGGAGTTTGATGACGTCATGATGACATCATCATATTACGTCACTAAACAAAACCCTGTAGACGCCGCCTGTAGATTTAATGTTAGGTTAGGCCAAAAACCTAAATACCTGGGTTTCCCGACCAGCCCTAGTTTTTTGCTAGCAAAATGCCGACCCTAATCTTTTTATTGAATTTTTAAGGGGCAGGGGCCCAAGTTGCAGCATGATTTGCATCTTGGGATAGCAAGCGTGGCGTCAGAACCTAGTAATGTGCTCAAAATTAGCTTTAATAGATGTGCTAGCGTAATTAACATTTGGTGTTGGAAAGAATATTATTGTTATTCCTAGGCACTAAATTAAAAAAAAGTTAAAAAAAAAAAAGAAATCCGACCTACCCTACCTAAGTTTTTGTGAAGAGAAATAGGAAACCCAGGTATTTTTTTTTTTGCCTTATAAAAACAACCTACCAATACATCACAGTCTAAGAAGACATCATAACCGTCTTTTCCGTGGCTGAGGTACGCTTTGGTGCAAAGTTTGTATTTCTAAAAGAGAACATTAGATAAGCCAAGTTTTTTTTTTATCAAGTATTGAAAAACTTGACGTGTAAACTGCCAGTTAATATCATTGCAGACGTTTTCCCTTCCACTCACTTGTTCCAGATTAAGGTTTTTCCCGCCGATTTTCACGCTGCTCTCAATTACCCGCTGACCAGGACTCACGTCAGGATCAAACGCAAACATAACACCAGAAACCTAATAAAAATTCACGGAAAGGAAAATAATGTTACTCTGCTTCTGTAGTTTGTTGTGTATTACTGTATTTCTGTAGCCGCAACTGAAACGTGAGAAAAATCTAGCGATAAAAGTCGCTTACTCTTGATTTATATTTGTTTGTTGGTATCGATTTGGGAGAAACATTCGTTATATTATGATTAAATTCCATGAAAGCTAAACGACACTTTTTTCCCCCCATTTTTCGACAGAAACTTTTCTTCACACTTCAGTAGCGACTACAGAAATACAGTAATACACAACAAACTACAGAAGCGGAAGTGGGAAGGTATTTCCATTTTGACTGTAAGTGGCTATATTAGAACAGACGTACCGTCAAACAACTTATACTGCGATCATTGACATTGTATAAACCTGAAAATAACGTCGAAAATAACTGACAAAAACAAAGAATATACGTTACCTGAGGGAACCTGCCTTCAAGCTTTGGCCATTGACTGACACCATTATTAAGAGCAGTTAACAGTTGGGCACCTATATACAGCAATAGAGAAGACACATGTTTAGAACTACTGCAGTAACTACAGTGAATTTACACAATCAGCTTCGCCTCGTGGCTGTATATACCCAGATACAGAACGGCCATTGACTCAATTTGTACATAGTACATGCCTACAGTACAGAGCAACACAACGCAACGCAACGCAACCCAGTCCAGTACAGCGCAGCACAACGCAGCCAGTCCAGTCCAGCACAGCGCAGCACATCACATCACAGCGCAGCGCATCACATCACATCACAGCACATCACATCACATCACAGCGCACTAGCGCAGCGCAGCGCATCACATCACATCACATCACATCACATCACATCACATCACATCACATCACATGCAGCGCAGCACATCACAGCGCATCACATCACATCACAGCGCAGCGCAGCACATCACAGCGCAGCGCATGACATGACATGACATCACATCACAGCGCAGCACATCACATCACATCACAGCACATCACAGCGCAGCACATCACAGCGCAGCACAGCGCAGCACATCACAGCACATCACAGCGCAGCACATCACAGCGCAGCGCAGCGCAGTCAAGCCCAGTACAATGCAACCCGGCCAGTATAGCAGCGCATCACGCGGCACAGCAAAGCGCAGCGCAGCACATACATGTATATGTGATATAGTTTCACCTGTTATACCAAGAACAACTATAGCGTCGGGCATGGGAAGAATGCTAACTAAATCCTACGAAACAACAAAGAAAAAGAAAATTGAGCATCATGCACTGAAAATGAACCACTGAAGTGTTTAAACAGCACAAACACATTGTAAACATTTAAAAAAAACACACATTACTTTATCCTTTATCATTCATTAATGGCAGTTAATATATTTTGGACATTTTCTTTATAAAAGACATTTCGTTTTCGATGTGCAGATATCCGCAAGCTAAACAACAACTTTAACAATCGAATGTTTCCGGTGTTGGTATGGGTTGCACAACCCTAATTTAGATCCCGTTTACACGGTACCGGACGAATTCGGAACCGGTCTCGAATTAGTACGGTTCCGCCTGTTTACACGGAAGACAAATTCGGAACCAGTCTCGAATTAATACGGTTCCGCCTGTTTACACGGAAGACAAATTCGGAACCGGTCTCGAATTAGTACGGTTCCCCCTGTTTACACGGAAGACAAATTCGGAACCGGTCTCGAATTAGTATGGTTCCGCCTGCATGTTTACACGGCGAAATAGGACGAATTCGAGACCGGTCCCGAATTCGTCCTGTACCGTGTAAAGGTATAGCCTTATAAACAAAGCACTTTCTTACTCCCGGCTCACTTACTTTCATTTTAAATTCTCCAGGTGGGTGAAGAGTATCAGATCTTAATGTTCCAGAGTTCATTAAACCGACATCTGCCTGAGTTACATTCCGAGTAATGTCAGCGATTAAATTGCCTGAA